>CAWUFW010020553.1:0-147894 GCA_963921515.1 Calotriton arnoldi | reverse complement strand
TTTAAGTTTGAGTTTATTGAAATCAAGAAAAAGAACAGCAATATAGTAAGTATAATAAATTTCAGTTAACAGAGAGGTTATAAAAAGGAAAAGAGAGATTCAATAATTACAATAACATGCTGTATGGAGAAAGGGAAGGAAGGGAGAAAAGGGAGAAGAAGGGGAAGCAATATGATAAGTCCGTACTAAACTTGAAGAAAAACAATATGTGAAGCTAAACACTGTAAGCACATTAAGACTTAGGAAAGAAGTATTACAATATAAATATACAAGCATGAACAGCAATATCTCAAATTTTAAGAAAAAGACAACATGGTGCATTCAAGGCTGTTTCTGGACTTCATCTGATGTATTCACAACGTTACCAGTAGAAACAGTTAAGGAAGCGGCCCAGGATAAATACGTAGTAAGTGGAAGCCATAAAAGATCTCTTTTAATAGCTAAAGAGATAGGGGTAACAAAATTGGTGTTGAGTCTATGATGGAAACACGGCATTCCACCAAGCTTTAAAAGTGACTTTATCTGCTTGTTTCCAGTTTGAGGTTATTAGGTGTGAAGCTACAGCTAATAATAAATCTAACAACTTAAAGTTTAATGGAGATTGAGGCCAGTGAGGTGATAATGAGCCTAAGAAAATGTTAAGTAAGGAAAAGGGAACATTAACTCTAAAAATCTTAGTGATTTGGGACCAAACTGAGTGCCAAAACTGAGAGATAGTAGGACAGTCAAATAGCATGTGTTTTAAGTCAGCGTTTGAGCAGGAACAAGACCAACAGGTAGATGGAGTGTTAGGCGAAAAGGAGGGTAATATTGCAGGGGACAGTAATAAACGTTGATAAACAAAATAGAGGGTTTGAGTAGTATTAACAGCTCTTGAGGTTTTGTGAATCTTAAGCCACAATTTGTCCCAGGTGGAGGTCGGCCAACATTGTGTTAAATCTTTCTCCCAAGCCAATTCAGTCTTCGACTTGAGTCTGCCCGAAGGTAATAATAAACATCAATAAAGAGAAGAAGCAGAAGGGGAAGTATCTAATAAGGGGAAAAGTGTAGAGCAGGTTATAGGAAGATTGGGGGTGGTTGGGAGCGTAAGGAGATATTGATTAAGAGAAAGAAGTAAAAGATTATATTGTGATTTGAAAGAGTTAGGAAGAGAATATTTAGTCTGAAGGTCAGTAAAGGATAGAGGGGTATTATTAGTCAAAAGTTGGGAAATCCAAAATAAACCCCTGGATCTCCAGGAAGTCCAATAAATAGTATGATTGTTTATACGTAGTAATTTATTGTGCCAAATGGGCTGTTGAGAAAGAGAAGTAAGAGAGGGATAAGAAGATGGCAGAAGAGGAGCTAAGAGTTTACGAGTATAAGACACTACAGAAGGGCGTAAGGAGGAGATATTATTAGTGAAGGCAAGGGCTTCCTGAAAGGTAAAAGGGGAGGTGAAAAATGTTTCTATAGATATCCAGACTGGAGGATGTGTAGAGGGGCTAGAGGAAAGCCAGCGAGAGGCTTGTTTTAGGGAAAAAGCATAATGATACGATTTGAAGTCAGGAAATGTGAGGCCTCCGTTAGGTTTGTCTTTTCTTAGAGAGGACAAGGCTATTCGAGGAGGCTTGTTTTTCCAAAGGAACTTTGTCAAAAGAGAAACAATTTTCTTAAAATAGTATCCGGGGATTTGCACAGGAATCATAGAGAGAGTGTATAGAATGAGAGGGGTGAGCATCATCTTAATCGAATCCAGTCTTCCCCACCAAGAGAGAAAGAGAGGATGCCAACGTGTAATAGTATTGTTTAACGTTGTAAGAATGTGGTCAAAATTTATTTTTAAAGTTGCCCAGATAGTTGAGGAAAACCACAGGCCTAAATATTTTAACTTGGAAGGCTGCCAAGAGAATCCAGTATGAATAAAGTAATGCTTAAGGCATAAAACGTTGAGAGGTAAGACTTCACATTTATCCAGATTAAGGCGGTACCCTGACAAGTGAGAAAAAATATCAACCTGATGAAGGAAAGGAGGAAGAGAAGTAGCCGGGTTGGAACAGTACAATAGGATTTCATCCGCGTACACAGACATTTTGACTTGTTGTGGACCTAGTTGGAAACCAGAAATCTGGGCATCTTGTCTAATTTTAGTGAGAAAGGGTTCTAATGCCACTACAAACAATAAAGAGAGAAAAATAATCAGAGATTCTACCATTAAGAAAAATAGAAGCTCTAGGGCCCGAATATAGTAAGGAGATTAAAGAGATTAGTTTAGGGGGAAAACCTATCCATTTTGAAGCATAAAACATGAAATCCCATCCTATCCTGTCAAATGCTTTCTCAGCATCTAAAGCTATAGCGGCAATAGGGTAATCCAGGGAGGAGGCCTTGCTAAGGATATTAAAGAAGACTCTAGAATTATCAGAGGATAGGTGGCCCTTTATGAAACCAGATTGTTCAGGTCCGATATGTTCAGGTAGGATAGGGTCAATACGAAGTGCCACAATTTTTGCGAAAATCTTATAGTCAGTATTGACTAAAGAAATTGGACGATAGTTTTTACAAAGGGAAGGGTCTTTATTGTCTTTTGGAATTAGACATATCATGGCCTCTTGAAAGGTACCATGAGAGGAGCCATTTGAAATAAAGGAATTAAATAAAAGTAGAAGATGTGGTAGAAGAAGTTTAGTAAAATGTTCATAGAACTCCACAGTAAACCCATCGGGTCCAGGAGCCTTACCATGTCGTAAAAGTGATACAGCATGGGCAATTTCTGCCGTGGTAATGTCTATGTCTAGTGAAGCAAAATCAACATGTTGAGAAGAAGGAGAAGGAATGGAATGAAAATAAGCAGATAAATCCGATTGATTTGGAGTCATCTCAGGAGTGTATAACTTTTTATAAAAGGAGACAAATTCCTTTAGAATCTCGTCATCTTTGAAAAGGGAAGTTCCAGTAGCACTCTGCAAGGATTCTATTCTAGTTCTTTCACGTCTTATTTTTAAGTAATTAGCCAGTAACTTTCCCATTTTATTTTGACCTCCATAATAACGAGCGCTGCTTTTTAAAAGATAGGAGGAAGCAACTTCCGTGGAAAGTCGATTAAAAGAGAATTTAGCATCAATAAGATCTTTTAAGGAAGATTCAATATTGGAATGATAATAAGCGTACTCTAGGTGCTTAATCCTAGTGAGAAATTGAGTCGTTTGAGATTCAACAGATTTTTTCTTATGTTAGACAAAATTCATGATGAAACCTCTAGCGGCTGCCTTGAAAGAATCCCAATCATTATAGGAGAGGAGTCTGGGGTTGTATTAATGGAAAACAATTCAGAGGCAAAGATATTGAATTGGCTAGAGAATTCAGGGTCCACAAGTAATGAGTTATTGAATCGCCATCTATCAGCACGCGGGACAAAAGGTATCAGATCAAAATCAACAAAAACCGGGGCGTGGTCAGATATTTAAATGGAACCTATCTCAGACTGAATGACTTGTTGGGTCAAGGACTTGCTTAAAAAAAAGGTAGTCAATACGGGATTGTGATTGATGTGGGGGTGAAAAGTAACTGTATTCTCGAAGATCTGGATGACATAGCCTCCAGATATCGACTAGGGACTTGCGACGTATGGTGGAGGTCAATTGGGAATGCATTTTAGTATTGACAAATTTAACAGAAGAGTGTCTATCTAATATGGGGTCATGAATTTGATTGCAGTCACCACCAAAAATAAGATAATCATTGTTAAACAAAAGTAATTTATCAGAGACCTGTGTCCAAAATACTTTGTCAACAGAGACAGGGCCATATACATTAAAAATAACTAACGGTATATTATCTATAAGCAATTTAACAATAACCCAACGGCCCTCAGAATCTGTTTCTTGATGAACGACTGAAACATGAAGTTTTTTATGACAGAGAATCAAAACGCCATTTTTCTTACCTAAAGCCGGAGAAGAAGAAAAATTGCCAACCCAACATTTCTTTAACTTAGAGGCTTCGATTTCAGATAAATGTGATTCTTGGAGCAGTGCAATGTCCGTTTTCAATTTGGCTAAATGGGTTAGCACACGTTGTCTTTTAATGGGATTACTTAATCCTTTAACATTCCATGTTGTAACTCTGAATGTACCCAAAAGTTAATAGCATGAACACTTATTAAGCATACAGTGAAATAACCAAGGTTTAAATCGGGAAGTAAAGAAAAGATAAGAATACAATGAAAAGAGGATTGGTGAATCAGAAGAAAAGGGAAAAAGGAAGTAGTAGGATTGAAACCAAAGAGAACGAAGTGAAATAGAAAATTGGTTAGGGGAAAAAGGTAAGGAAGAGAAGCAGGGAAGAGCAAAGAGAGGCAAAGAAGAATAATGATACAGAGAGTCTGAGAGATGGTAAGAACAGGACAGAGAACAAGGAGACAGTACAAGTCATAAGATAGAACAAAAAGACCATAAATGCTATACAAATGACGACTGAAAAACATACCTACAACACAAGACGAAGGTGAGGGATGGCGACACAAGAAGATGACGACGATGCCGCCAGAACTCCACCGAACTCCAGAAGAACTAGGGGTAAGACATCAACAAAGGAGAGACCATAAGGGGAGCAAATGACAGGGAGAAAAAAAAAAAACTATACCTGTATGAGAAGAAAAGAGTGCAAGTGAGAAGATAAGAGAAAAGATAAAACATCTTAATACAGAAAGCGGTGCAATAGGTACAATGACAACAATCAAGAATTACATAGGCAAGGAAAAACAATCAGACAAACCGAACATGAAAACATATCAAATAGGGCTTGAGATGTCCATAGCCATAGCTCCATGTTGGTGAAGAAAATCTTGCAGTACGGCTGGGTCATCGTATGTTGTAGTCTTAACCTTATAAGTGACCTTGAAAATACAGGGATGAATTAATCCGAATCTTGCATTGAGAGAACACAGTTGAGGGCGAAGATTGAGACATTTTTTGCGACGATCTGCTGTGACCTTAGCCACATCCTGAGGGAAAAAGAGACGATGACCTTCCCAGAAAACCTGCTTTTTAGACTTGACCACAGACAGGACTTGCATAAGGTCTGTATATTGTAGGAAAAACATGATGACTCCACGTGGCTTTGCAGAAATCTTAGGACCTAGTCTGTGAGCTCGCTGAATATTAAGAGAAGAAGTGGAGGATTGTTCCAAGAGTTTTGGCAGGAAAGTTTGAAAGAAAACAGTTGGGTTAGAGCCTTCAATATTTTCTGGAAGACCGTAAATTCTAAGGTTATTCCTGCGGTTTCGGTTTTCCAAATCTTCCGATTGCCTCTTCAGCAAAGTGATTTCAGACTCCAATGTGGAAATACGAGAACACGAGATTTGGAGAGAATCCGTCTTCTGTTCCACCACAAGCACATGTGACTCTAGTAAAGATCATTTATCGTCCAGATGTTGCAAAGTTTTTTTGGTATCCTCTATGAAAGGTTTTAAAGCTCGAATTTCCTCAAGGATAATATCCATGGATGATGAGGATGAGGCCACCGGAGAAGGAAGGTCCTTTTTTGGCCGTTTGGTGGAGCTCGCAGGTAGTTTACTTGCAAAGTGCGATTTTGGAATGGTGCCTGTCGGAAAATCAGATTTCTGAGAAGAAATGTTCTCCATGTTGTTAAGAGCAGAGTCGGATCAGATTGCGCAGTAGGCTTAGATGGAATGTCCAGCCTCAAACTTCTTAGTCTTCCCATAGGAGAGCGGCTTGAGAAGAAAAGAGAAACTCAAATCCGAAGAGAAATCGCAGAAGTCACTCTCTTAGCACCAAAGTTCCATATGTAACAAATTGCTTGCAAATAAAAAGAAAGCCAATACGCAAAAATGGGAAAAAGGCAACCATTGATATGGAAGTCACTCCATTTCTCCCAAGGTATAGAGGAAGCAGCAGGGTAAGTATTGAGCAAAAAGGAAATTCAATTATACATATTGAGATGATAAACACCAAGCGCTTTCCAGAAGGAGGGAGAGTTGTGCTGGAGGTGAGAAGGAATCACAAAATGGCTGCCACTTAATTAAAATAGCCCATTAGCTCTCTCCTAAAAATACCATAAAAACTTCCAAAAGGGCAAGGGAGTAGAGTAGAAATCACTTGCCCAGCATGAGTATCAGGCACAGAAAAACGCTGCAATAAAGCATGAATTAGGTATTCCTGAGGTGATTATAGCGTCGAAGTGCAGCAGAGCTAAGATGGCGGCCGTTGTGAAAGAAAAACGGTCGCGGTGAAAAAGTGCAGAAAACGGAGGTAAATGAGCGAATTCCAAGCTCAAATGCTTCCCGCTATTAAAAGAATGTACAAACCTACATTCTTGATTGAAAATAAAGGCTCTCTCCGGCGATAAGGAAGTTGCGCTCGGAGTGCCGGCGCGGAGCTCCGGGATCACGCCGCCATCCTGGTCGGCGTCAAAGCCACGCCCCCGTACACATTGGTTTTTCGCTGCATACTATATTAACCTTTTTTTGAGTTTGTCAATTGGGTTTAGGAAGAATGAGTAGGATTCTTCAGCTAGTAGCTTCAGAGTACATGGCCCTTATCTCTGTGTTTCCAGTCTCTGTATATATCTGCTAATTCTTCTTGAGATCCTACCATTCTCCTTGTGCCTGTGTTTTCTCATCACAATAACCCCTTCTTGATCAGTTGTGAATCACTATCTCCTAATCACTGTATCTTTGTCTCATAGTTCCAAGTTCTGTGTCTCTAGGACCCTGTATCATCACAAGAAACTTCACAAGTTTCAAAGCTGATGCCATCTATTTTTCAAATGCATTAGACCAAGAATCTGGCTTGCTAGGTTTTTCAAAAAAATGGAATCCGTTGCTTTATTATCATCTTTTTTGTAATCATCTTTTAAAAAAGCTAATTTTCACTAGCTCCGTACAAATTTGCATAGATAAAAATGTTTTTTCTCTCTACGACGTGTGTTTCAGGTCTGGCACAGCACTTCATTAGGGTTTCGTTGGAGAATAAACATCAAAACCGAACTTGGATTTCAAAGCGCAATTGAAGGAGTTACAACTCAAAGGATCATTTACAAAACTGACACATAATGCATTCAATAACCTAATTAATGAATCACTTACAACCTAATTCACTTTCCAGCATTCATTTCATCCTTTGGAATAAACTGCCTCAATAATGAACTATTAACTAGGCATTTGTTTATATCTGTATCTCTCCATCTCCTTTATAGTCGACATTTTTAAAATCATTTAAAATCCCTGCTTGCTTTATCCGTCTTAATTACACCTAGTTTTTTAACTTTACACGGGGTTGATTTCGTTTCCTCTATAAAATGTACTTTTCTAAATTTCTCACTTTAAAATTTAGTATTGTAAATGTAATGTTATAGTATGGTAGCATGCCACACTTGGTTCAGGTTGCAGCTCGTGCCTGAACCATCAATTCCATCGCCCTGCTCTCAATCCAAACAAGAAGTCAGTGCGCTTTAAATAAATTAATCAATTTGGGGTTAATTGCTTATGGGAAATGCACTGACAGTGCTAAAACAAAACAAAAAAACTGGGAAAGAATTCAGTTTGTCTAAAGACATGCATTGAAAAGGTTCCATCTGTTTGCATGTTTTGGTTTAATCCCAAACATAGACCCCAATCGCCTTTGTGATGACATGTGCACCTTAGCACTCAAAGAGATTTTTTTTATGTTCGAGGATCATATGTTTCTCTGATGTGGGGGGACTTCGATGGGCAGCACCAGGGACGGTCCTAGGATATGTGGGGCCCTGGGCAGAATAGGAACATGTGAGGCCCCTAAGCAGAGACGACACGGGATCGGATCGGGCCGGCTAAGGAAAGTTTTTGTTTAATAATTAAAATGGCCCCCCCACCCGCGAGTCATGCCGGCCGCGACTGGGTTTTGTCAATGGTTGTTAGCTGTTTAAGCTAAATGAGTAACACCAATAAATTATTTTACTTTCACCTTGTTGTTTTGACCAATAAGTAGCTCCTTCACACACATTTGCATAGAATCACAACTGGAATGCAGGACCATTGCTCTTTGTGCTCTGCAGAGAGGCCATATTTTGAATGATCATGTAATCTGAACATCTTTTTGACCCACAGACTGGCACAGTGTGAAAGCTGTACTGCCTGCATCCTCAACTCCAAAGTGCTCAACTGTAGCCTGTTATAAACACCTGGAGGCGACTCAGTACAAAGGGTGCATCATCAAAGAGTAATATGCTGGGCAATGAAATACAGAATCACACATGCTGGAAATAGCTACCACTCTTGGGGAATGCAAGATTAAGTAAAGAATGGGAAATATAAACAGGAACAAAATCACTGCCATGGATTACCCTAACATCAGGACCACTGGAATTATGCGGCAGGAGAGGGCTAAATTATGTGGCAGGGTGAGTAAATTATGTGGCAAGAAAAAGCAAATTATGCAGCATAATCCGGCACATTTTGAAATAGTATTACTTCATTTTTTTGCCATTTTTAAACTTGGTAATACTGTTTGGGTACTGGTTGCACCCCATTAGTACCACTTTAACACCCAAACTTAGCAGTGGGAAACAGAAAGTTGACTATGCCAGCTTTTCAAAGGGTCTTCCCACATGCAGCAAGACGTGTCGCTGCATTTTTAGTAACTTTTGAACCGTTTGAGATAGAAAGCAATTTTGTTGTTAAAATCTGTAGATTATGCAGCAGATGATGGATTATGTGGCAAATGCATCAAATGCATAATTATGCAGAAATCGCCGCTCCCGCACAATCGCATAATTCCAGTGGCCCTGCCTAACATGCAGCATCAGACTGGGACAGAAAATAGGCCCCAGTATCAAAATAAAAGGGGCTCCCATTAGCGAGTTAATTAGCTAGAAAAGTGTCCCATGTTTGCAAACTAGGGCAGTTTTAAACTTGTAAAGCCATGCTGTATAAGTTGTTTGTAAGGTATGGAAGACTGCACTGATTTGAATTTGCTGCAGGCAATGTTTGCTTTAATATCCTAAAAATCAACAGTAAAAACCGGCTCACCTGACCATAAAGCAGGTCAACAACTAGCCCAAAAAACGGCCTACATACTGACCTGACAGCAGGGCTTTAAGTGGGATGAAAAAACTGGGGGTGTCTTTCAAAGGGGCATGGCTAATGTAATTAAGGGTGTGGCTTAAAAACATGTAAACTATATAAATCTGTGCTTAGCATAGTGCGCCGCCCGACTGGAATTTTGCTGCTTCTATCATTGCCTCCAGATAAATATTACAACAAGTAAAATTCCACCTACAACAAGCCAGTACTATTGGCTTTGTCAGTGGTTATTAGTTGCATACGATGAATAAGCAACATCTACGGCTTCCTTGTATATAATATTGAAAATGCTCCAGTTCTGACATGATGAGACTGTGAAAGAACTATAACGAGTCTCGTTGAAGCTGCATTAAAGGCAGCGAAGGGTGGCACTGCTGCAGAGTTAAGATTTGTTTTTTCACTCTGAGGGTGAGGGCAAAAGTGGAGAGCGGGCCCGTCTCATCACCTGCTTTTCAGAACTTTCATTCATTGTGCAGACACTGGATCAATGTTTTTGCAGGCAAACTTAAGGACATGAATATAGGGCCCCATTTCAATGTCCATTTTAATTTACTACCGGGTCTAAGTCTTGAGTGACCCCGCACACTTTAAACACTGCTCCATCCACTTTTCCATGCTGATTCTGCTCCTCTATGTGCACCTCTTGTCTCACTGCCGCACTCACACCTATCTGCCCCCCCCTTATTCCGTTTGTCTTACCCATTTTATTCGCCTCTCTGCTCCCTTTCCATTTGTCCTAGGTGAGCAGTTTCCATTGTGATTCGCCGCCATTCTATCTTTTGCTTTGCGCCCAGCAGGATATTCTGCTTTTCCTTGATACAGGGGCAGGGCACCCTTCACACGCAAGGGCACTTTAATTAACTGTCTAATTGCTGTCATCAACATGCAGATGCAGCCATTAGACCCACAGAGACAGGCCCGCAGGGGAGATTGATCAAAAAAAAGAAAAAATATAAACTCTTAGGGGCCCCCCTGGGCCTCAATACTCTAGAGTCTTTAAAGGTGCGAGACCCCATGGCTGCAAGCAGGCGTGGGGCCCTGGGCAGCTGCCCACGCTGCCCATGCCTAGCGCCGGCCCTGGGCAGCACCTATGCCCCCAGCTTGGCATAGCCTGTACATGCATCATTTTGAGGAGACTTTTGTGCTGGCCCCGATCATTCCGTTTAGAACAAGGATCCAATTGTGGCAGAGATATATTGATGATATTTTTATCATCTTGAAAGGGGCCACATCAGACATAGGAGATTTCCTCAGTTGGATTAATTTCCTGAACCCACATTTGAGATGTACTGGGAGTACAGCTACTGTGCAACTATTCTTCGTGGACTGATTGATTTCTTTGGAAGGGGCTCAGCTGAAAACCAGGACTTTTCATAAACTGAGGGATCAGAACAGCCTTTTGCCATTTGGGAGCCATCATCCCTGATCACTTAGGACCAACCTGCCATTTGGTCAGTTTCTCAGACTCCAACACAACTGCAGTGATATTGATATCTATAAGAAACAAGATAGCAATCTGGAACAGAAGTTTCTGAAAAGAGAGTATCCAAGTTGTATCATCAAAACAGCACTTAAGGAAGCTCACAATAATCACCATGAGGCCATCTTAGCCCTTAATGACAGAGCATCGAATCCACGACTCACATGTGTGACTAGTTTCACCCCTATGTCAAACAATGTGACCAAAGTGATCGACAAGAGATGGTCCATTGTCAATGTTGGGGGTTCTAAGATAGAACAAGCATTTGCAATGCAATAGATCTTGCATTTGCGAGACTTTGAGCTTTTGGCATTGTTAAATGAAAATGCCTTTTATTTATGTGTTGGTTTTTAAAACATCAATAAAGGGCATTGTCGTTTACAATGCAAATAGTTTAAACTCACGCAAATGCAAGATCTGTTGCATTGCAAATGCTTGTTTCTGTGTGTTTTTAAAGCCGCCGACGTGACCTGTTGCCCCTGCCCTTCACCATATGCAGTTAAGGATAAAAGCAGGACAAAAATATAAAGAAATAAATAATACGATGCTCGGAGATACAGAGCAGAGGTTTAGAGGCTTGTTGTCAATCGTGCTCTTTACAGGCCTGTTCTCAATGAGCTTGAAATGGAAAGCCAAGGGGAGCAGAATGGTGCAAGCAAAGTGGGCGCCGTTGCAGGAAAGCATGTCATGCCTGCAAAAGGAGAAACTTATTAAGGAAAATAGTGCTCACATGCTGTAAATAACACCTACCGTGTAACAACCGAAGTAAACGGCCCAGCCTTCATGGGAGGTTACAAATAAAGACAAGGCGATAGTAAGGAGAGACTAGCAAGCCTATTAACAAATCAGAAGCCAGTATTTACTAAGGGCAATGACACAAGCCATTGACAAATATGGGCAGAGAGTGGACAGAGCTTCAAGTCTATACCCGAGTACCCCATGCCTCGCAGCAGCGCATGCGCTGCCCTGGCTCGAGCTAAACACCTTTGCCTACAAGTGCACTAACAATATTTGGGACTTATTGGTGCACAGCAGACTCCACACATCCTAATATCAGTACCAGCTGCCTGTTAGCACCAGTAACAAGCCATTTTCCTGCGGTAGGTGCAATTTTTGCCTCCTCACTCAACCGATGAAGACTCTGGATCTGGGTCTCCGTGAAGAATTGCGCCAAGTCAAACACACCAGATATCAAACTAAGAACTGTGTGTACCTCATAAGTTGCCCCTGCAGTCTCAGCTACGTGGGGATGGCCAGCATGGCAGTTAAGACAAGAATTAACGAACACCAGAGTAACATTCAATGTTAGAGACTGACCACCAAACTCAGTACACATTTTGTAACCACCAATCATACCACCACAGACCTTATATGGATGATCATCGAGACTGTGACTAATAAGGATATACCCACTACACTATATGAGAAGGAACAACGGTGGGCGTTCAGACTCCATACTGACATGTCAGGACTGAATGATGATATCCAGTGGCCTGTGTCCACCCAAGTATCCATACTATTTCTTCTCTCTCGGTTGCATACCTGGATGGTTGCTGGTATCTAAATTTCTATGACGGCACCTATGGTTACATGCATTTATTTATGTTAGCTCTCTATCTTGATTGTCCTTCTTCCGGGTACCCCACATAGCTCGTGAACATATCTCAGAAATATTGTGATGACCGATGGGACAGATGTTTGGTTCAGGGGGCTCTAAGCCTATGCCCCTTATGTGGGAATATCTGTTTCCTAGCAATACTTATGGCTTTACAATCTTAAGCCAGGCATATGTACTTTTCATGACACTCAGCTTATTTGTAATCACTTATATCATTGAACTCACCCTATCAGGAGGCGGCCAACATACTTGAAGGCAAGTTCTTCATTTACTAGGTCTCCTGAGGACGCCAGCCGGCATCATTCAGATTCAGATTACAGGGATATGTCTCCTCACATGCTGAGACTCGCTGTTTGAACCAATGAGAAACATTACCTCCCTCTGGTCGACTCTTATTCATGTCACCAGGGTTCCATAGGCACAACGCTGGGCACGCCCCTGTGACCCGGGCCCCTATGATTGGCTATGGTACCGCTCTTTGGTCCCTTTTTTAACTCCCCCGTCTCTGCTTTCGATACCTAGGGAAGCGAGGACGGGGGTAGGTGCAATTCGCACACACATCACACCATGCAAGTAAGTGGGTTTCCTCCACATCAATCCACCCAGCCCCATGCTAGGGTAGATTGTTATCTATTTACGTGAATTCAATCACTTCTCATTTCCCGTGCTTTAACATAATTTATTGTTATTTTGACCGAAATTTGATACAGGTCACTACTTGGTGTGTCATCTGCGGTATCAAAGAGGTCTTTACCCTAACTTTCCATGCATTCGATCACTTTCCCTTTCCCATACTTTAACATACTTTATTGTTATTTTGACCGAATATTGATAGCGGTCGCTACTTGGTGTGTCGTCCTCGTTATCGAAGAGGTCTTTAACCTGACTTTCTGGAGGATGAGGAAAGTACCTGTATTTTTATGTTCTTGAGCACTTTTACATGGCTCACTGTGTTGGGGGGAACTCAATAAGCTGTTTACAATGGCATGGGTGGATTCACTGTTTCTTTGGCAGGTATCCCACTTGTGTCCCACACATTTGCGATTTGCTGTACTAGTGTGTGACACAAGGGTGTGTGTGCAGATATCACATATTGATTTAAGCCTTTTTATATTCACTAATGATTTTATACTTGCCACTGTATACATAATTGTACATCTTTTTATTTTGTCTTCTATGCAGGATACCTCATGCTTACACACAGAGCACACTATTAGGTAGTGTTTTCTGATGGCGGTGAGATGCCAATGCGCATCTTGTCACCTACTCACAGTGTGGGTGTTAGAAATGAGGGTCTCTAGTTGGCAATGGTTTGCACCTTTGTCCAAATAGGGACCCTTCTTCTAGTCAGTCTAGATAAGGGGGATACACTTCTAAAATAACCCCTACTCACCCCCTTGGTAGCTTGGCACGAGCAGTCAGGCTTATCTCAGAGGCAGTGTGTAAAGCATTTGCACATAACCAACAGTAATACAATGAAAACAAAAGGACACCACACTCTAAAGGCGGTCCTCCAGAGGGTTGGCCTGGGACCTAGGATGATCTCTAAACTGATGGCCCCATATGCGAGGTGGACAGTCAAAATATCGATATTTAAATATCGAAGCACAGTTATATCGAGTTTTAAATATCGTAGGGACAAAATATTGAAGTCAAGAATATCTACAACCAGAATATCGAAGTTAAGGTAAGAAATATCGATGTTGCAAATATCGATGTTAGTAATATCGAGAGTTAAATTATCGATGTTAGTAATATCAATATTTATATGAGTGTTATGTATTTTAGTACGTATTTAATATGTATGTTTTCTATATTTTTTGTTAAGTATTGTACTGTTTTTTTAAATATATGTATACATTTTTTAGAAATTAGTAATTTTTTTCAAAGTAAATTTTGCGTTTTAGTACCGTAGCGGGTTGTGGGTTTATAGGGGAATAGGGTGGGAAGTAATTTAATTGTAGTAAACTAAATAATAATTTTTAGGAATTATTAATTTATTTTAATTAAATTTTGTGTTTTATTTCTGTAGCGGGTTGTGGGTTTATAGGGGAATAGGGTGGGAAGTAATTTAATTTTAATTAAGTAATTATTAATTTTTAATTATTGTTATTATTAATTGATTAATTGTTAATTAATTATTAATTGGAAATCAATTATTATTAATTGATAATTATTTTATTTGTATTAATTTATTATTGGAGTGGGTTGTGTGTTTTTAGGGGAATAGGGTGGTAAGTAAATTATTTGTAATTAAGGTGTCCATTACGATAACCGGCGGTAAAAAATCCGCCATCTACCATAGCCGTAAAAAACCGCCCGCCTACACCGTCTGAATACCGACCGAGCAATCACGATGTCGCGAAGCGAACACCGCCCGCGGCGGAAAAAACACACAAAATCCCACCCGTCCATGTCCGAGTACAAGATTATCCGTCCACCACGGACGTAAACCCGCACGCCAACCCAAAACCGCCCGCCCTGACGACCGAGACACCGGCCGTGAAATTAGGATCTCCCCGACATGAGCGCGGTAAATCCACAAATTCACCGCCCGCCATCGTAAACAACAGTGATGAAAATTGACACGGCGGAAGCCCTGGCGGCCACGTCCGTGCACAGAAACCATCCGCGGAGCTAAAGAAACACACACAACATGGCCAACAAGTCCACACAGCAACCCACGCCCAAATACCCAAACACAGTACACATCCCAAAGACACATCCCCCCTGGCCAAACAAAAAAACTACAAATCCCAGAACACCAGCCACAACACACCTGAAAACAACAGCCCATTATGACACACCCACATAGGTAAGTACAAAAGCAGCCCCTTCACAGACCACAATCCCTTGCACCACTACAAACTGAAGACGAGAGGAGAGAACACAGAGAGCCATAAAGGACAGCAGCACACCACACGCATGCACCCATCACACCCATTACCACCACCACCACCAAACACCGGCCCCACAAACCCCCTGCACATCACACACCACACACACACACCTCACCAGCACCACAAACACCAAACCACACACCATGGCAGCACAGAGAATGCCCAAGTACACTTC
Organism: Calotriton arnoldi; assembly: GCA_963921515.1. Classification (NCBI taxonomy): domain Eukaryota; kingdom Metazoa; phylum Chordata; class Amphibia; order Caudata; family Salamandridae; genus Calotriton; species Calotriton arnoldi. The sequence continues at coordinate 132,660 of CAWUFW010020553.1, read as the reverse complement.
CACTGAGCTGACGGTCATGGTTGACGAGATCATCAAGGTGCACCCACAAATCTATGGGAACCAGGTCCAACAGACACCACTAGCCACCAGAAACAGGTTGTGGAGCAGGATCGTAGACCAGGTGAATGCAGTCGGGAACGTGCCACGCAACCGAGCCGAAATCACTAAGAGGTGGCACGACCTGAAAAGCGTGGTCAGAAAGAAGGAGGCCAAGAATCGGCAGCTGGCTGACAGGACTGGCGGAGGAAATCCCACGCTATTCAAGACCTTCAAGGCGTGGGAGGAGAAGGTGCGAGGCATCCTACATCCGGAGAGTCTCACCGGAATACCAGGGGGAGTGGAGGCTGGTAAGTACAAACAAGTGTATACCAGCACACCGCTATGTACTCACATGCACTACCACAATGCCACAGCTCCGAGGGACAAACACCCCCATGTCCAGTATACAATACACAAGACATCACACACACATGCAACAGACACTCCCACACACTCAGCCCAAAGCTACCAACTAACAAAACCATGGGGGCATGTGTACAGTCAGCCAGCACCGCAACTCCCACCAGGTCCCCTTGTACTCCAGATGCGCCAGAAGGAGCACTCTCCACACCCACACTCATGTGTCAGCCATAGCTGCACTAACCAACAAGTAACAGGTAAGTAGCCGGAACACAAAGTCAGTGGGTCAGAGGGGGGACAGCTGAAGAACAACACCCACCAGGCCCCCAGTCCTACAGCGCAGCAAGGTGGAGCACACCCCACACCCATGTGTCAGCCATAGCTGCACTAACCAACAAGTAACAGGTAAGTAGCCGGAACACAAAGTCAGTGGGTCGGAGGGGGGACAGCTGAAGTACAACACCCACCAGGCCCCCAGTCCTACAGCGCAGCAAGATGGAGCACACCCCACACCCATGTGTCAGCCACTGCAGTGCACACCTTCAGCCGACAGGTAGAAATCTTACCGTACATGGAGGGGTGTCTGTGGGCGGTAAGCCATCACCACAACTCACAACACCGCCCCCACTCCCACAGACCAGCAACATGGAGCACCCCTCCTTCCCATAACCATGTGGCATCCATTGCATTGCGCCCTCAAAAACAACCAGTAGGTAGACAACTGTACAGGGCGGGGTGTCTGTAGGCATGAGGACTGTATTACGACTAACATTTGGGACATGTCACGTAGCAGAGGAACACGCAGCACTGCTCCCTGTCATAATCATGTGACCAATGTGCACACGGACATGAATTACAGAGTCATAGCCCACATGAGCCATCTCAAATACAGCAACACCTAAGGAGTCACGTCTGCATGCACAAGTCTCACTGGAGTACTGACCCACACGGCGTGTACTGTGCCACTCATCACACACATCAGCAACACCATCGAAGTCTTGTCCATGTAGTCGTGTCTGCTTGTTCCCTTGACAACGTACAACATCGCCCATGTAAGTCTAACCTGTCTCAAAGTAACAGAGTGGAACCCCAGTAATGCACATATACACCACTGGACCCATGAACCACACAGCCACACAATGCACATTCAACATATCATCCATCTCATCTGTCAGCCCCAGTGTCATGAAAGGTATTTCATCGGAACAGCTGGCCCTCATACAGTAGTTCAGCAAAGATACCTGCCGATGACAAATAATGTGTCTGCAGTGACTGAAGCGCACGTCACACTGTGATTTACAACATACATAAAGTAGTCAACACCCCAAGAGGACTGCATTGCTGCACATGGCTGAGGGTAGCACGCACACCAAGGAATCGTCCCATCTGCAATACGTTGTGTGGCACACAACCATCACTCACTCACTACAATGCTTCCAGTGTAATGTCCATAAATGATAACAGTCAGCAGATATGCTGGGGATGTCAGACATACACACACCTCTGTCTCTGCAGTGTCGTGTGGCCAAAACACATGTCCCCTTCTGCACCCATATGTCACAGTATGTACCACAAAACCAGATTTACCTCAAAAGCGTTGATGGGGCTGTACCCCTTTTTAATCTGCGTGTCGAAGCGTTACACATGTCCCCCAAAACCATATTACATCACAAGAGCGTCGATGGGGCTGGACCACGCATACACCCAAGCCACAAAATGTAGGAGTACAGCAACACACACCCATTGGCATTGTAAATCCGTCCCATGCCACATGATCACATCACACAGTTCCATTGCCTTGCCCACGCATACACACATCGTATATCCACACACACGCATCTGGGAAACCTGTGCAAGACAGTGCACAAACTGTGAATGTCAGACAACTAATACAAACTTTGCAAGGTGCAACACATTAACCTATCTCATCCGCCCCACAGGTGCCGAACAGCTCGATGCTGGAGAGGGAGACAGCAGCCGGCACAGCCAGTCCGCAAGCCCCCGACCCGGACTCACGGATATAGAAGACCTGGACACCTCTTCGGACGAGGACCCCCGAGCAGGCCCATCTGGTGTGGCAGGGCCCAACCGCTCCCCAGGCCCCCTCCTACCCACCAACCCATCACCCAGGGCTGCTGACCAGTCCCAGACCCCTGCTGCCACGGTCGTTGCGGCCACCACCACCGCCGCAACCACCACCACCACCACCACCACGCCATCCCTGGCCACTGCACCAGCGCAAGGGGTGGCACGCCCGTCGGGCTCGACCCTGGGAGCCAGACTGAGGACCGGGGTGACCAATGTGGCGAGTGGGTAGGTCTGTGGCAGCAGTTCTGGTGGGAGGAGCAGGGTCAGGCCAACACCATCTGAGCCTGGGAGCCAAGCCCTGCCGCAAATCGCCAGAGTCCTTGGGGCCTATGAAGAGGCCCAAGGACAATGGGCCAGGTCAGCTGCCGACACGCGGGAGGTCCTTGGGGTGTTGAGGTCCATGGACGCCCATATGTGCCAATTCGTGAGCCGTATGGACCAACTTGTGGACCTCATGGGCCAGCTGGTGGTGGTGGTGAGGGCCCAAGCAAGGCCAGTCACACCACCACCGCCACCACGTGCTGTGGCGCAGGGTCGTGCAACATCAAGTTCCCCTGCGTCCACAGCGAGTGAGCAGTCCTCAGCCACCACCAGCAGCCCACCAACACAACCCCCCCCTTCCAAACGTGGAAGGGGCCGTCCGAAGAGGAAACAGGTGCCCAGAGAGGACTTCGCACGCTCCAAACGCCAGTGAGTCAGCCAGCCACGTTGGCCACCTACTGCATTCACTTGGACTACGATCCTACCCCACACTGCCATGTGAATGGCATGTGTCTGTTGGACTGTGGACATAGAACATCATGGGTACACCTTGACCATCACGCAGCCATGACCGTCAACTCATTGTTACAGCATGCACCACTTTTGTCATCACCTTGCCCACAATCACGTCACCGCTGTAAATAAATACACCTTGATCACATTCTGCTGTATGTGCTCTGTGTTTATTCAACGATGTGCAACCGTCACCATGATCAGAAATGCATCTGCTGTGTGGTATGTTGCTAGGCCAGGAGAGGCTGTAGGGACCTACGGGTGAAAAACAGAACAAGAGTCCATTGAATGAGTGTGTCACACACTCATCACACAGTACTTGTCATCAACTTTAAGCAATGTACACACATCTCACAGAGCAACAGGGCACAATGCTACAGCCACTGTCAGTGGCATACTACCCTGGACATGGACCATTGCCACACAGCACTCAGTGAACAAAAGGCCTCCGTGACAATGCACACATACACCTGCACAACTACAGCTACATCAGCCATCGTACATGGTCACTCACCGTCAAGTGAAGTAGCGGGCGATGAACTGCTGACGCACATTCACAGCTTCCTCCTCTCCACTGTCCTCGTCACTGGACCCGTCCTGCTCTGCAGGCGGGGGCCCTGGCTGATCACCGTCATCCATTATCAGGGGGATCTGTCTGCGAATAGCGAGATTGTGCAGCATGCAGCATGCCACAACTATCTGGCACACCTTCTGTGGGGAGTACGCCAGTGCACCCCCGGTGCGGTCCAGGCATCTGAACCTCGACTTGAGGAGTCCAAAAGTCCGCTCCACCACACGTCTGGCCCTCCCATGTGCCTCATTGTAGCGGACATCAGCTGGTGTCCGAGGATGACGTAATGGGCTGAGCAGCCAAGGCCCATTAGGATAAGCTGAGTCACCTGGGTGTAAGAACACAGAGAATCGTTGCAATTCCAACTGGACACAAGACAGCATTGCACACCCAGCACGCTACACGACTCCACATACTCACCAACAATACATGCACGGTCCGGTTGCAGATTGGTCATCAGATGTGGCAGGATGCTGTTGCGCATGATGTGCGAGTCATGGGCGGATCCTGGAAACTTCGCGCACACGTGTGTTATGACCATGTCCGCAAGGCAAACCACTTGCACATTCAGGGAGTGGAAGTGCTTCCGATTCCGATAGATGTGCTCCGTGGCCTGTGGTGCAACAAGGCCAACATGGGTGCAATCAATTGCACCAACAACGTGGGGGATCCGTCCAAGGGCATAGAAAGCACCCTTCACTGCCGCTAATTCACGTTCCCTGGGGAATTGGATGTACCGGTTCCTGTGCATCATCATGGCTGACAGGACATCCCGTAGCACCATGCTGAACATGGGCTGGGACATTCCACCTCCACTGCCCACTGTGTGTTGGAATGATCCAATGGCGAAGAAATGCAGTGCAGCCATCACCTTAGCCATGGGGGTGAATGCAGTTGGATACACCCTGAGAGGACGGAGGTGGGGTTCCAACAAGGCACATAGGTGATGAAGGGTGGGTCGGTCCAGACGGAATTTCTGGATTACCTCCACATCCTCCATGTCTGACAGCAATTGGTAGGGGCGATGTATGTTTGGTCTCCTCCTAGGAAAGATGGAAGTGGACACATGTCAATGCAACACAACACATGGCATTGTCACATACACAAAACACAAATTACAGACAAAGCAATTGAATCACAGAACAGCTGACAAGTAGGGACTGCACAGCCACAATACACTTACACAGGTCCCCTTACCAATAGCAATGACCAGTGACACATACCATTGCTATGAGCATGCACATGTGGAGTTAGGCCATAAAAACTTGTAAGGCATGATGATGATATCAGACTGCATATTTGGGAAGCGGCAACACCACGGCAATATACCTAGCTGCTGTGCCTGACACAGCTTCCGAGGCTGGGTGAGTATGGCACACACCAACAACACTATGGACACAGGCTGAGCGGGACAAACAAGTGGGTCCTGTTGCACAAGGGGAAATGAGACAGTCATTGATGTCCCTACCCCACCCAATGTACAGCACTGTACGTATCACACCTCCAAAACACATTGACAGGTGTACACATTGACAGCTCCATGACAACACAGCTGTGTGAATGCAAATACACATCACAAGTGACACGTAACGTTGCATGTGCCAAGTGGGAGATGTACATTGTGAAATATGGCATGTGTGTGCATATGCATATCACATGCTCCCATGCCAATGTGTACATGATGATGTGCCAACAGACATGTGGAGGCTGAGCACTGGCCGTCCCTGCCTATGCACACAGCATGTAGTGGCCCTGTCCAGTGTGGACCTGCTCCCACACACAAGTCATGGCCACATCTGCAGATGCATGGCGCACATTATACTGTGGAGTCCACATGGCACCAGCGGACTGTACCCGCCATGGGCCAGGCCCTTACGGCCAACTCTAATGGCCCTCGCGGTAGCACCCTGCGTGGTCGACTATGGAGGTAAGCGTCCCGGGACAGCTCGGAGCAGGCCATCGTCTGCAATTGAAGCAGGCAGACATGGTACACCAATTGCAGCAGCTTGGACCCACTGAAACAGCCCCAGGGGGCTATATGAGTGTGGGACGGAGACCGGCATTACCACAGCTACCAGGGACTGCAGCCTGGAATCCCTCAACAACACCTGCTGCTGCCACCTGTCCACCTTCACATCGATGACTCTGAAGATATGTCCAGGTCCACTCACCAGCGAGGAGCCGGAGATCCTGGATTCCGAGCTCCACGCACACTGAACATGTCTATTTCATTGATGCCAGATGAGAGAGGCCACCTCGCTCTCTCTCATGTGGCATCTCCCCTGGGTGCTGAGGGACAGGGGACGCTCAACAGTGGGGTGGCTTCGGATGTAGCAGCTGCACAGCTGCTGAGTGAGACAGTTGTGACCAGCGCCTCGGAGGGGCTAGACGTGTGCTGGATGAATCACAGGCCCAGTGGGCTATTTCGGCGTCATCTGAGGGCAGAGGTGATGCATCTATGTTTGCTAACACAGGGGACGTGGACTCTGGGTCCTCTTCAGCCACGCGGAGGCCAATGCCCGCCCTCCCATCCACTTCCACTGGTGCAACACGTGTCGGCACAGGGATGAAGGATAGGGTGTCCTTCACACCAGGCACAGCTGCCCTGCACATGTGACCCCTGCTGCCCTCAGTGCTGGGTCTGTTGAGATGATGCGCCATCTCTGCGTGGTGCAGACAGCTCTCCTCAATTACGTCATTGCCCATGACATCACTTTGCCGCAGGTGACATGGATCATGGAGGGCCCACATGTACGCGTGGGTGGGCTACACCAGACTGTCCAATGGTTGTCCCCCCCAGTGAAGGTGGGCCTTCAACTGGGCCAATCTCAGACTGACATTCCTGACCCTTTCTCCACCCCCCTGGGGAGTGGCACATCTGATGGCAGCAGTGCACGAGTCCTAAATTGGAGGAGTGGGGGGACGCTGACGTCACGACAGGATGTGACATCTTGGAAGGTGGCTTGCACCGTCATACTGATGGCCTCCCCTCGCTCACCCCAATATGCGTTTGCATCTGAGAAGCCAGCGCGTGCACAGGCAGCTCCGAGCTCGCACCAGAGAGGCCAAAGAGTGGATGTGTGGGTCCATTTGAACAAGTTATCTGTCTCGCGGTATAATCAGTGGTGGGACGCCGTCCACCCGTGTGGTACCCCGACTCGAGACCTGGACAACATTGACAATGCATGACAGGCTCCGCAGTCCGGATACACCACCTGCAACACACAGAGGCTGTAGCTGCCCTAGCGGCCCAGGCCGCGTCCAAAATCCCAGACGAAGGTGGACCCACCCCGGCGCGCATTGTCATTACAACTGCTGCCATTGACAAGGGACCCATGTGGTGGGACATGGGCCTCAGGGTGACGGCCCTCCGAGCCACCCACCGCCAACGACTGTCATGCAACACACATATATCGCTAAGCCAATAGGACACTTTGCCTGCACACCAGGTCTCTATTCGGGTTGCCACGTGGGTGGACGGCGTGGCAGCAATTATTTTCACGCGGGCACGATAACTAGAGCTAATGGACCCACACATTCACTCTTTGGCCTCTCTGGGGCGAGCTTGGAGCTGCTTGTGCACGCGCTGGCTTCTCTGTTGCAATGGCATGTAACGGGTGGGGGAAAATAGGCAATAAGTCAGATGGTGCAAGCCTCCTTTCGTGACGTCACTCCCGGTCGTGATGTGTGCGTCCCCCCACTACTTATATTTGACTTGTGCCATGCTGCACAATGAGGATGTGTTGCCTGCGAGATGTGACCAGGAGGAGCGCGCCATGACCTCTCACCCACCATGCTCCACTGCCATCCCGTGCCCAGGGTAGCCTGTGCAGGTGGACAATGTTGGGGGTACACCTGGTAGACAGGGGATGTGAGTGCCTTGGCAAGGGCCTGGCGGACGCACAGCAGTATCCAGCATGTCCACAGAGGGTGGGCTAACGTCTACACCTGATGCAGCATTGATCGTGTGCCTGCTTGTTGTGCCCACATGAGTTCACATTCATCCCCAGACAGGTGGTCTTTCCAAATGCCCAAGACTGCGGTAATCTAGTGCTCCCGAATCCTCCCAACACAGTGTGTTTCAACAATGCATGTGTGCACCTACCCGTCACAACCACCCACCTGGGCCAAGCGGAACTCCCGCTTCACATGACACATGAGTGTCTTCCACAGTTGTGCTACTCTCTCAGGGGCGGACCTGCAACTGTCCCGTAGCACACACACAGCAACGAGTCGTACTGGCATCCTGTTTGAATGGTGGGCACACTCACACATCTACCTCTGACACAGTGGTGGCTGTGATGGATATTGTGACTGCCATGGCAGTGTTGGCTGGCCATGGCAGAGCACACTCACACACATTGCATCCGCAGCACTTCGTGTCACTACTCGGCACATCGAACTGGCCACTGCCCCTGGGGTTGATGAGTAATGCCGCCTGTCTATGTAATCTGTGACTGGATGCTGTTGTTCCTGTAGTCGGTTGTATCTGTGTAGTTGATGATTGCAGTTGTTGCAGCGTGTGCATGGTTAAGTGGGGCACATGCAGTGTATGGTACCTCAGCAATTGCAATGTCTGGTCTCACATTCTAATGTGTTGTACACGTGGCAGGGACTTGACTTCTTTCAGACTCTGCTACTTGTGTGTGTGATGAATATGCTTTTCTGTGACACGGATTGACTGCATGTATTTGGTGGTATTTTTGGGGAAATGTATCCGTGTCATGTTTGCGTGCAAGCAATGCACAGGGTGTGAGTCTAGCCACAGGATGACAGGCAGCATGCGCAGAGTATGCGGGTATGTGTGAGCTTACTTGCTGTGTGGCCAGCAGTGTAGGTGTATGTTAGTCTTGTGATGTACATTGTGCCTGGGCACATGGCTTACTTTCAATGTGTGCATGTGGGAGGTGTAGGTGTGTGTGGTGTGAGTGGTGTGACTTTGGGGTAGTGTTGGTGTGTGTGTGTGCTGTGGCCATGTCGACTACACACATATGTTACCCAGGCCCATGGGGGATGTTTGTAACCGTGTTCAGGTCTGTGAATGTGATGACATGTGTGTGTTGTATGTTGCACAGTGTGCAGTGTGTGGGTGTGTCCTTGCAGTTCAGGCTGACTCCTACTTGTTATGTTTCTGAAGTTGTGTGTCTGCAGGGTGTGTGACTGTCAAGATTGTGCCTTGTTCAATTGTGCATGTCAGAATTTCTGCAGTTCTTACTCACTGTGCAGTCCTGCCCACCCACACTGATGTCGTGTGTGTGTTTTGTCAGGCATTGCTGTAGCATGCTTTTGCGTGGCTCCTACTTTTGCTTGCTGAGTGTGAGGTCAGACTGTGAGGGAAATTGTAGAAATGTGTAGGACTGTGCTTTGTAGTGACCAGGCCGTCAGTGTTAATGTGATGATCTGTTGGGCCACTTCAGAGTCTGACAAGTCCTGCTCCACAAGCTGTGGTATTTCACTGTGTCCACTGTTGCGGCTACTCATATGCGTTGACATCCAATGACAGTGGACTACATGGTCATCTCACGACTGTCGTGTACTTCACACACTCTCATCCTCTCTCATTCGTACTTGTGTTCGTGAAATGATTTAGCAGAGTCACATATTTGATTCAAGCCATGTATTTGGACTTACGTCCTCTGTGATGCAGTATAGTGGACACTACTGGCAGCGAAATGCATGTGGAGGATATACTTAGCATGATTACACATACAAAAGGGGGTACGGGTAGATGTGATTAGTTGTTGACTGTGGGATGAGGGCTTCAGGGTTACAACTGCCTTGCCCTTGCTATGCTAATGTACATTTGCAAATTACTGAAGAGCTGTAGACTTTGACACAGACAGTATTCATTTTGCCTACCAGACAGCTTGACATCATAGGCACAGTACATCTCAGTTCCATGGTACAGGTTTACTACAATAGTAACTCCGACACACCTTCGTGAGAGGTGACATCAGAGCATGTGCCTACGTGCATGCAGCAGCCTGTCACTAGTTGTTGCAATGTGGTGGCTACTGAACATGACACATTCACTGGGGTCATGTTGTTGGGGGATGCATTTGATTTGTCCATGCTAAAGTCCTGGCACGGAAGTACAGACAAAGGTGAGGTGACAGTTCTCACGTGATACAGCAGACAGATTGGTGTGCACTGACCGGTGCATGTGTTCATGTGCGCGGGATACATATTATGGCATAGTTGTTCGTGCAGTATTGTCCATGTGGTTAATGTACACAAGTCCCATACCTCTGCCTCCCCCTGTTCATGCAGAGATACTGGATTTGGTGAGGAACAGAGTGCATGTCCCGAAAATGTCCGATGTCATGGCAGTGGAGTTGATGGTGTGGTGTTTGTTGCAGGTTGTATGGTATAGTTGTTGTACAGCTAACTGCCCAGTCCGTGCGAAAGCCAAGCATAGGTACGGTGTTGAACATCATTGTTCAGTTGGGGGTATTGCGTCGGGGCCCGATGAATTGACAAGTTGTCAGGTATGCGATACCTTCCAGCAGGGCTTCGATGGCATTGGTGGTAAACATGGATGCCATCCAATGAAGCGGATGGTGGCTGTCAATGTGTGCATCGTAAGTTGTCCCTTGTAGGAGCCTGATGGGACATGTTGGATGACATTCGATGAAACTGTGATCCAGAATACGTTGTGTGGAGGCACACTGGTCCCATTGCAGTGTGTGTCCGATTGCAGCCACATACGCCATGCCCCCATAGACTGAACAGATCCTGTCGTGGGCATCCGGGGGGGCAAACAGTTGTACCAGGTCCGCCTTTGGACATGCCGGGTTGGAGAGACATAAATCCTCAGGGCAGTGGAACGGACACCTCCGACAGTAGAAGACGGGGATGACGCAGCTGAACATTGTGATGCGGTAAGTTACTCGGTAACTTACGTTCAGCATGGCCAGATTTTCGCAGCCCACTATCTGTAGCAGGCTCTCAATGTACAGCTGCATCTGTCCGGCGTAGTTGGGAAGCAGTGGTACAACAGCCATTTTGCTACGGGGCGATGTGATGGCGTGCTCCGGCTGGCTGTGCAGTCAGCAGGGTGCAACCTCCGACGATGCTGTGAATTCTGGAATGGTTGTACGAAGGCAGGACTTGGGTTATAGCTTGTGCGGAGGACACAGGCCCTCATCCCACAAGCTTCGATGAATGGTCAAGGCCAGTGGTGTCTGATTCCTTCCCGATTACTTGCATTTGAGCCACATGGAGGAGTGGTATTATTTCTTTTTTGTGTTATTAACTTTCTTTCATGTTGTGCGCTATCTGCCCAGTGGCCGGTTTCCTCTGCATGGCTCTGTTTGGCTTCTTGTTGGTACAATGGCTCTATTCTCCTGCATGAATTTTTGCAATGTGATTTCAGTGTGGGAATGGGAGGACATTCAGTGCTATCTGCTCTCCCGTGTGTGGGCGGGACACTGCGTTTCCGCTATACGTTGGGCCTTCTGTGTGGGTGTACTAATTGGAAACACCTGTTGTCAGGCAGCAGGGTTTTTCAATGTTGTGTATTGCATGTCTTGGTATTGCGAGCAGGTTGGTATAGGTATTTTTGTATGGTACTGGCGTGCCTTTTGCGGACGTAGTCCATATTCTGTGCTGTTATGTAGCAGCCGCTGTGTGCTTCGCCATGTTTTGCACACAAGGGTGTATCCTGTTTTGGTGTCACATCACTCCCCTGTTCGGGACAGTTGTGTGACATCAGGTTGGCAACTGTGAGTTGCCGGTTGGGGACATGACTGATGCAGGAATGCCACGTGACATGTGCGTTCAGGGTGGGGCTGGTGTGTGGGGTGTGTAGTTGTGACCCTGTGTTGTTTGTGTGCGGCCCATGCATGGCGCTGTCGTTGGCCTCTGCGTTGTGCGCATGTGTACCTGCGTCATCGCCGCTACGCTGCGGTGCCGTGACGGGGACGTCACTTCCTGGTACCGGGTGGTGTGTGCCCGGTTGTTGTGAGTTGTTTCTTTTAGACCGGTGGGACATTTGTGGGTGCAGTGGTGGATGTGTCCTGTGCACACAGGGGTGTCTGGGGGGCCCTTGTGCAGTTTTTCCGCCCTTGCATTGTGTGCAGTGTTTGCGTGCCCTTGTTGTGTGTCTGCCTACCTGCATCGCCGCGGCGCGTTGACTCCTAGGTGGTGCATCAGGTAGAGCATGGGGATGGCCTGGAGTGCAGGATTCATGCTCGGGGTGGGCCGCCTATTTGGTCTCCGTACTCAGCAGTCGAGTTTCCGCCTTGGTATCTCGTGCGGTGTCTCTTAGCCGGGGGAGCTGTTTGGTTGTGGCATCGTAATTTGTACGCCGGGCGGTACGTCATTTCGTCGGACGGTGTGTCTCCATTGGCTCGCGCCGCTACGTGGACGGGCGCACTTTGATGGCGGACGGCGTCGCTGGCTTACGGGTGGTGTTCGGCTGACTTTTCACATCCTAATTTGGCGGGCGTGTGAGCCGTTGTGGGCGGACGGTAACTGGTGGTTTTTCCCTCCGACAGCACGGTGGTAGTGCTTCCGCCCGACATCGTAATGGGCCCCTAAGTAATTAATTAAGAAAAATTGAGTATTGCTAATTAATTTTTTCGTTAATTAATTTTTAATTGGTTATTAATTTTTATTAAATATTATTTATTTGTATTGATATTTTTGGGGTTAATTAATTATTAATTGGTTATTACTTTTTATCAAATATTATTTATTGGTATTGAGAATGAATTTTTTTGTTAATTAATTATTAATTGGTTATTAATTTTTATTAAATATTATTTATTGGTATTGATACTTATTTTTTTTGTTAATAAATTATTAATTGGTTCTTAGTTTTTATTAAATATTATTTATTGGTATTGATAATTCATTTTTTTGTTAATTAATTCATAATTGGTTATTAATTTGTATTACATATTTATTGTTATTGACATTTTTTTAATGTAATTATTAATTGCAAATTAATTTTTATTAATTGATTAATTGAAAATCAATTTAATTGTGTGAAATTTTATGTGGAGTGTGTTGTGTGTTTATTGGGGAATAGGGTGGGAAGTATTTAATATTATTAAAGTAATTATTATTATTGATATATTTGTAGTTTTTTTTTTCTTCTAAATTTATTAATAAATCATTATTTCATTACAATATTAATTTCATTTATATGTATGTTATTTTTTAACATGTACGTTGTCCAACGCTTTCCCTACTGTTGCACTCTCTGGAGTGGGAATAGTAATTTTTACCCCTACGCTATCCGGCGCTTTCCCTACTGTTGCACTCTTTGGAGTGGGAATAGTAATTTTTACCCCTACGCTATCCAGCGCTTTCCCTACTGTTGCACTCTCTGGAGTGGGAATAGTAATTTTTACCCCTACGCTATCCAGCGCTTTCCCTACTGTTGAACTCTTTGGAGTGGGAATAGTAATTTTTACCCCTACGCTATCCAACGCTTGCCCTACTGTTGCACTCACTGGAGTGGGAATAGTAATTTTTACCCCTACGCTATCCAGCGCTTTCCCTACTGTTGCACTCTCTGGAGTGGGAATAGTAATTTTTACCCCTACGCTATCCAGCACTTTCCCTACTGTTGCACTCTCTGGAGTGGGAATAGTCATTTTTACCCCTACACTATCCAACGCTTTCCCTACTGTTGCACTCACTGGAGTGGGAATAGTAATTTTTACCCCTAAGCTATCCAGCGCTTTCCCTACTGTTGCACTCTCTGGAGTGGGAATAGTAATTTTTACCCCTACGCTATCCAACCCTTTCTCTACTGTTGCATTCACTGGAGTGGGAATAGTAATTTTTACCCCTACGCTATCCAGCGCTTTCCCTACTGTTGCACTCTCTGGAGTGGGAATAGTAATTTTTACCCCTACGCTATCCAGCGCTTTCCCTACTGTTGCACTCACTGGAGTGGGAATAGTAATTTTTACCCCTACGCTATCCAGCGCTTTCCCTACTGTTGCACTCTCTGGAGTGGGAATAGTAATTTTTACCCCTACGCTATCCAACGCTTTCCCTACTGTTGCACTCTCTGGAGTGGGAATAGTAATTTTTACCTCTATGCTATCCAACGCTTTCTCTACTGTTGCACTATGTGGAGTAAGTATATATATTAATTTATATGTATATGTTTAATTTATTTTAACATTTAATGTATTAGTTATTATTTTTAAATATCTTTAAATATTTTTAACTATATTTCTTTTAATTATATCTATTATTTACTTAATTTTACATTATTATTAAAACAATGAAAAAAACGATATTTTTAACTTCGATATTTTTGACAACTATATTTTTTTTCTCGATATTTTTGTACTTACCTTTATGTAGATTGGACTTTGATATTTTTTACTTCTATATTTCTGTGTCGATATTTTTGCAGGTCGATTTTCTGTCCGTCGATATTCTGTCATACATTCATATGCGAAGCCCATCACTTGCATTCGTTTTAACGGCTCCCTAACGGCCCCCAAGCCCATACATCGCAGTACCAGACAGGGGTGTCCACTTTCCCCCCCTACTATTCGCCCTTGCGGTTGAGCCCCTAGCTATTGCTATACGTCGCAATCAAGATATACGGGGCATACCCATGGGTGGCATAGAGCATAAAGCCTCTCTCTTCGCTGATGACCTTCTCCTGTCCTTGTCTTCCCCATCAACCTCCCTCCCTGCGGTGGCAACGCTTCTGGGGTCCCATGCTCTTAATCTTACGCTGCCGGCCCCGGAGGTCCAGGGATTGCGGGACCTGCTCCCGGTCCAGTGGACCGACGTCTCGATTCGCTACCTGGGTCTGAATCTAACCCCTACACTGGCATCTTGGACCTCGTATAACTGGCCCAGATATAGGAGGTCCATTCGGGAGGAGATGCGTAGGTGGGAAGGCCTTCCTCTGGCGTGGTTAGGGCGACTCAACACTATTAAAATGTCTCTTCTTCCCAAAGTTCTTTACCTTTTTCAATCTCTTCCTACTCCTATACCACAAATGGACATTTTGGCCCTACAGCGAGACTTTACTAAATTCGTCTGGGGGATATCGCGTCCGCGCTTTTCTCACAAAATTCTTATGCTCCCTAGATCCCGGGGGGGTCTTGCCTGCCCTAATTTGCTGGAATACTACTGGCCCTGCCATCTCCGGTTTATATCTGAGTGGATTGTCCCTGAGAGTGAGAAGCATTGGTTTCACATGGACCAGGTGGTGTCCTGTAGGCCCTTATGGCACCTAGCCTGGATCCCGCGAGAGGCCCGCCCTCGCAGTGCTTACATAGCCACTCCAACGAGAACGGTCTTGGAGATCTGGGATAGGTTGGCGGTGCCCCGGGGTCTTCGACGTTTCCTTCTCCCAACATGCCTTTAACGCGCAACCCTATGTTCCCCCCTGCCCTAGCGCCTCATGCTTTTGATGCATGGACTGTGGAGGGACGTCGAGTCATCCAGGGTTTCTTCCAGGGCACTGCCCTTTGTACTTTTGAACAGTGTAAACAAGCTTTTCGCCTCTCGGAAAAAAACGTGCGCATGCAGTACTGTCAGTTAAGACACTGGCTTAGCTCTCCGGCTTATACTCGGGAGGCAACCCGACAGCTCACCCCCTTCGAATCCTTGGTTCGTAGATTTGACGGTTCAAGGGGTCTTATCTCCAGAACTTATTCTGTCCTGCAGCACTCCCAACAACTCCCACCTCATGGTTACCAGACGCGATGGGCCTCTGACCTGGCTGCTGAGGTCTCTCCGGAGGAGTGGGCTCGCTTGTGGAGTGACATCCCTAAGGTGTACCGGAGTACGCCTCAGCACGAATAAGCATACAAATTGATGACACGGTGGTACTATACCCCCACTCGCCTCCATTGGATATTCTCGAACGCCCCTCCTCTCTGCTGGAGATGTCAGAGTGACAGAGGGGACTTCCTGCACATCTGGTGGTCCTGCCCGGGCCTTGCACTGTTTTGGAAAGAGGTCCCCAGCCACATCAAAGAAGTAGTGGGGTTCCCGGTTCCTTCTGCCCTGTCACTAGCGATTTTGGGCATTAAACCCGACACACTGAGGGCTATGACCTCCGCGGAATGGCATCTGATCCTTCACTTAATGGGGGCGGCGAGACAGTCCATTGCCGCCTACTGGAAGCGGCCCCACTCCCCTCCCCATCGCTGCTTGGTTCCTGCGGTTGTGGGACATCCTGGCCTTAGAATTACTCACGGCACGCCTTACTCACACAGACACCCGATTTGAGCGTATCTGGCAGCCCCTTATACAACACTTTACTGAAACTGAGCACTCTCGCCTGATGCCCCGCAGGCTACGAGCCCTGCAACTGTTTAAGGACTCCCTGGAACCCTTTTCCCGGGATCGGAGGTCGGGGTCCCTGGGTTGATCTACTTGAACTAGCGGGTGGGTTCCCCTGCCCCTGGGTCCACTGGCCCCCACTCTGAACACCGGCTCCCCATGGCGCATTTGGCTTCGACCTCCCCCCCTGAAAGGGGGCCCTTTTTTGCTGACTTACTCTTCTTCTTTCTGTACTTTTCTCTTTTCTGACTTCTGTCTCGCTTTTTCTTTTGTTGTATGTTCTTGTTTATTTTACATAAGGCAAAGACTACTCAATAATGTTGCGGTGTGAGGTAGTTACCCTCTGAGCGGTGAGGGTTTCATTGATACGGGAGTTATGTCTACTTAGACTCTATTGCATTCTCGGCTACTCTGCTATGTCAGCTTTCTAATGGAAGTTAAGACTCTGGACTGGCAGCTATACCCTGGTTCCCCCCATATGCTCCTTTTGGACTTGGGGCCTTTGGCTTTGCTGTTTGAGACCCGGGAGGGCTCCACGTCATGCCTTATACCTACTTACCATGTTTTGTGGGGAGGGGGCTGCCCTGATGGGTTGAATTATGCTCTCCTAACTCATTGTCCAGCTTAGTCTGTGATGCTACCTCACCAATATCTCTAAAGCGACATGTATGTATTATTTGCTTGACCTCAATAAACAGACTTTAAACAAAAGGACACCACACCAGTTTTAGAAAAATAACCAATATTTATCTGTGCAAACAAGACCAAAATGATAAAAGACTACATACAGTAATCAAAAATAGGCACTTTGCAGGGATACCTATAAAATGCAGTTCCTTGAAGCAAGTAGCTCTGTCTGGAGCTACCGCTGTGCTGAAAACAACAGAATCCAACAGTTCTGGCCGACCGCGTCAGTGCGGGCTGGCTTTAGTGTCAGCAGACCCGTAAACAGTACCTTTGGTTCCGGCCGACAGCGACGGTGCGGGTCGGTCGTGGCACCCATTGTGGTTGCAATGTGAAGCATAGCACTGCGGCATGTGGTGCCCTCAAGTAGCGGTGCAGACAGCAGCTCAGTGACGTTCGTCCACCGGCATCGGTGAGACCAGGGCTGTGGTGCGGAGTGAGGCAGTTCTCGTTGCGGTGCTGACGAGTCTCGGTGCAAGTGGCAGAGCCAGTTGATGGGAGCTGGCATTGGTTGGCTCAGACTGCGGTGTGGGATGCGGCAGTGCGTTGTGTGACTTATGAGTGGTGCCCCCAAACCACGGTGTGGTCATGGGTGTCATGGTCAGTGGGCAGCGATGTCGTCGGTGAGACCAGGGTGGTGGAGTGAAGCAAGGTGGTGCGGAGTGCGGTGCCCACAGGTCACAGTGCAAGCAGCGGCTCGGTACCGACAGCGGTCATCGTCGTCGGTGAGACCAGGGTTGCAGTGCAAAGTGCGGCGATGCCCTCTGCGGTGCCTTGAGGACACGGAGCCAGCAGCGGTGTCAGTGACATTGTCAGCTGCTTTTCCCCTCTGTGGCAACTGAAACCCACGGTTCCAGAGGCGGTCCCCAGAGGTACGTGAAGTCTTTGCTGTCCCTGACACTTCATGAACAGGAGGCAAGCACTATTTCAAGGCCTTGGAGATACTCAGCGTTAAGTGAAGAAAGTTCAGTCCAGTCCTTTCACTGCCCAAGGCAGAAGCAGCAACTGCAGGCCAACCCAACAAAGCAAAAAAACAGCAAAGGGGCAGTACTCGTCCTGGCAGTTCTTCCAGCTCTTCTTCTTGGCAGGTTCCTTGATCCAAGTGAGTTCAAAAGTTCTGGGGTCTGGACCCCAATATTTATACTGCGTTTTTCTATGTTCTCTTGGGCAGAAAGTGTCTGTGCTTAGTCAAAACCAGTTTGGTCATCTCTGGCCCAGCTTCCCGGCAGGAGGTGGAGACAGTATTGTCCAAGTTAGACTAGGCCCATTCAGGTGCAAGGAAATCTCCTCCCGCTATTTCAAATGCAGCCCAGCCCTGACACATCCAGGAAAGGCAGGACATACCTCGACTCCCCCAGTGGCTGTCTGAAGAGAATGTACATCCCCAGCCCCTGTCAATTCAAAGCCAAACAGTCAATCCACAACCCAACAGAGGCACACAGGATGGCTAAGACAAAAAAAAACTACTTTCTGAAAGTGGTATTTTCAAACACTGAACATAAAAATCATCTTTACTAAAAGATGCATTGCTACATTCTGAGTTCAGGCATACTAACCTCCATTTCTCTATCTTGTCCCAATGGGAAGATATACTCGTAAACTGTTGGAGTATTCCCCATTCTATCCTATGGGACAGATAGCCTTTCAACAGTGAAAAACGAATTACACTGTAGTTCACTATCAGGACATGTCACACACACAAGGACATGTCCTACCTTTCACATACACTGCACCCTGCCCAAAGGGGTACCTTGGGCCTACCTTAGGGGTGACTCACATGTAATAAAAGGGAAGGTTAGGGCTTGGCAAGTGAGTGTACTTGTCAAGTCGACATAGCAGTAAAAACTGCACGCAGACACTGCAGTGGCAGGTCTGAGAACCCTTTGAAAGGCTGCTCCTGTGGGTGACACAATCAGTGCTGCAGGCCCACTAGAAGCATTTGATTTACAGGCCCTGGTGCTCTCAGTGCACTTTACTAGGGACTTACCAGTAAATCAAATATGCCAATCATGGAAACACCAATCCATAATACAATTTACAATAGGAGCACTTGCACTTTAACACTGAGCAGCAGTAAGAAAGTGCGCAGAGACACTAAAACAGCAAAAACAGAGTCAAAACCAGGAGGTCAGAAAGCAAAAAGGCAGGGGAAGCACAGCAAAAGATGCCAGGTCTAACAGTGGGGGTATAATATAGTATTGAGCTCCTCACCCTTTGGAGAAGATTAGGTCACATTATTTTTATTTTGGTTGTGACAAAATGTAAATAGATCGCTTCTCGACTAAGTAAGGCATGAACCATGTTGACCTTGATTTCAGACCCCAGCATAACAGCAGGTCTACAGGTGACCAACACTCTATTGAAAACAGAGACAGGGATCATTATTTCCCAAATTATCTGTCGTACTCATTTTAATCTCAACATTGACCAGTGAGATCACATTAAATACATTGAGACATATGGTCCATAGTTGATTTTAACCAAAATTTCTGCCAATCTTCTCACTTCCTGGATGTTCTTCTTGCAGTCTGGTTTTGTTCATCAGGCATCTTAAAAAGATCTCCGGTAAAGTGCAACATTGTGGGGCCCGTTGGGCATTGCAGTGCTGGCCCTATGTGGAGCACAACCCAATGATGAAGTATGTCACCTTCGGGTGAGTGAGGACAATTGTCACAGTAAACCTGCCGACAGCTACATACAGTTGGCCTCATTTAGAATCCCATTGCGATGCTGCTGCATCTCTTTTTCTGATGCACCGGCAGCGCAATGGGCTAGCCCATATTTACAAGGCAAAGTAAAGTCACCCTACGTGACTTGTGATGGCCTTTTAAATATGGGCCCCTTTCACGCATTACTCTGCGTGAAAGGGGAGTTCTGTGGGTGTTGCTGTGGGTGTTCTCATGCAACATCCATGTAAACTGACACATTCCCAGATTTACAATGTTATGTATAGCTGGGAATGCATCAAAATCATATGCCTCCCCAGAGGAGGTGTAGGAGTGGTGCAACGAGGAGAAATACTTGTATTTCTCCTAGTTATTTCCTCTTTCTTTGAGTGCACGCATAGAAAGAGGAGAATGCCATCAATGATTGTTTTTGTGAAGGAATGTGTCCCTTTCTGCACAAAAACTATTATCCCCACAACGCAGGCACCCTTGCAACATGACACAAGGGTGTCTGCATTGGCGCTCGGCTGGGCAGAGGAGAAGGACAGAAATGTGCAGTATCTTGCAGGTATGGTGCATTCCTACCCTTTTATTTTGACACACATAGTGCAGCAGGAAGGCTTGCTGCGCTGCTGTGCTTCAAAATATAGTACAGTATCTCTCTGGCTCTGCATACGGAACAGTATACTTAGGTTTGTTTGATTTAATCCAAACTTGGTTCTTATATTTAAACCCTGGTGTACTTTAGGCCGCATCTGCCCCGCATGTACCTCTACGCAACTATAGGGGAGCACAGCAGCCATGTATACAGCATATAGTCCAGATGCCTTAGGGGAGCAGTGGCCTCAGAGATGTGTGTGCAATTAAAGGTTAGTGTGACCCAAAATGTCCATATATGGTGTGAGTGCCATTGTCCTGGTTGCAGGCAGGGCTGACGAGATGGATCTGTCGGTTTTTAGGAAGTTAGCTGAAACCCGTACAGGGTGGAGGATTATCTGGAGGGAACTGCAAATACATTGCGTAAATGGGGATAAATGGTGCATTACAGCAATGTATCCAATATACTGCCTAAAAGGATATATTATATAGGCTATACTAAAAAGGAGCTCGCAAATCACCCTACCGCTTTAAGTTTTGAGTTAGTACCCTGGAGCATTCTCACTCCACAGCAGTGGTTTTGAGACCGTACTCCTGGCAGACTCGGCCAGGATGCTGTGAGATGGCACGAGCCGATAACTGATGGATCCAACTGCCCTTTCTGCACAGTCCGGCCATGTTGAGTAGGCAGTGGCATAACCCAGACCCCCGCAGCCCCCGTGGTGCGGTGGGGCCCCCGAGCTCCAGCGGCCCCCTCAGCACAGTACCCTGGCCTGAAAGCTCCTGATTAAGTCTGAAGGGGGGGTCAATGTACCTTGCAGGGTGCACCCCTCAAGTTTTGTTACGCCACTGTGACTAGGGTGTGCCTGTAATGCTGGGCAAGGGACGTGCTCCCTTTATGTTTAGTGAGTACCCCCAAAGTTACTACATTCTACTTCCACACCAGATTCACATTGCTCGTCCGCCCCCTACTGGTTCTCTCCTTTGGTCTCCGCACTTTGCAAGACTTCTAAATGGACTAATTTCTAGCACTGTATTAATTAACGAAATGTGGTGAAAGTGGGGCTGTGTGCAAGGACTATAATGTGTCAGGATATGTTGTCCCTGGTTGCCCAACCTTCAGTCACCTTGCTGCTCACCCTGGACATCCTGGTTTCCCTAACAACCCTGGGGCAGATTTATGACGACTGGCGCATCCCTGCACATCAGCTGGGATGCGCCAGGTAAGATGCGTCACGCAAGTTTACCCTTGCGCCACCACAGATGCGCCGCATTTACAATGCGGCGCAAGGATAAACAGATGCGTGATGCATCTCCCGTCGGAAGGGTGGCGCATTGCTGGAGTCGTGTTGCAAGCGCGACGCCACTCCAGCAATGCTCGTGGCCTGCCCACACATAACGTGGTGCGTCACGCCTTACGCCTGCTTCAAGCAGGCGCAAGGTTTTGACGCAGCGGCGTCGGAAAAGTGACTGAGTGGAATCTTGTAGATTTCACTCAGGCACTTTCCGAGGCTTTACTGCGCCGGAACCCCCTGCGCTGGAACGCCCACATGAAACCTGACGCAGGTTTCATGTGGCGCAGGGCTTACAACGTGATGCATCTCCCTAGATGCGTCACGTTGTAAATAGGGCGCAACGTGGCGCATGGTTTACGCCGCTGCGTCACAGAAGTGACGCAACGGCGGCGCAAAAGTGGCGCAAGGGGCTCGTAAATCTGCCCCCCAGTCTCTCTTTCTGTCGGATAGCCAGACACTCTCTCTGTCTCAAGGCAGGTCCTCAGCTGTCTGGCACCTGTCAGCCCGTAGAGAGGCACCGACGTCCGGGCACAGTGCCGGATGAGTGCTTCAAATAAACATTTTACTTCTCAAAAATTCTTGGAATTCTCAGGTTTGCTCCTCAGAAAAAAATATTCATTAACAGTTTTACTCTTTTGCTGTTCTATTTAATTGTATCGTTGGTAATTCGCTTCCTATAAGGCACCGGACGGACGACTTGTATTATCTATAATCACATTGTTTCATTTCATGTGTGCAGAAAAAATGTCGTTTACCTTTAGGTGATTGTCAATGTCTAATTAAAGGCAACGTGTGAGAGCAGGTACAGGAGCTATGTTCAGCTCTGAACTCCAATAGCAACTTTTGGCGTGTTTCATAATCGAGAGACACATTTGGAAATGTGGTGGCACTAATGCCAGGAAGTGTGCCCTGTTATTAGCACGTAGAAAGCCGGCCCAGTGAAATGCTCACCCGGGCTATTAGTGTTCACAGCTGTTTATTAATAGTCAGGATGCATGGTTATTTTTTTAAATATTTGGAGTAATTACTACATTTACGCTCTTATCTAGTGGTTTTAGTTTCACTACTATTTTAAGTGCAGAATGTAATTTTCATCCTGCTTGTGCACCCTTTTTAAGTTTACATTTTTATACTGTTTTAAAACAGTATGTGCTCTTTGGGGTGTATGCTATTCAAACAGAATGATAATGAAAAATAAAGTACAAAATACATCTGATATTAGTTAAGACAGGACATGCCTGTTATTCCACATTGCCCGCAGTCCTGTTAATTACCACGTATCTGGGGATAGATGAATACATTTTAGTGCAGATATCTGCATCACTGAACTGCATTAGTCATGCATTAAAGCGCCATTGTGACAATGAGGTGCTCAAGGTGGCCTGGCTGCATTTTACCAAAGTAGCCAGTTAAATTTTTGACTTGTAGTGCTGAGCTGCTGACTGGTGCATCTTGCAGTGCTGGGCTGCTGCAGAGCCTCTCTTTCAAATTCTGTCACACTACTGTGCCTAAATTGGAAGGACAGTAGGTTAGTGATTTCTCATTTCAGGGTTTTTCAGCAATCAAATATCTTTTAAGAGCTTATCATTGTTCAAACGGGTGTAATTTCTGATATTTGTCTGATTCCATTAATTTCTTCGCTTGATTTTACTTGCGAGCAAGTGTCACTCAAAGTGTTACAGATTTGATTGTTGAATGTCACTCATAAGTATACAGAAATCACAGAAATGTCACACATGTGCAATCTAAAAACTTGGCAGCTATGCTTCTGCTGCTATGTTTTCTCCTTCCCTGTGTTTGTGTCAATCTTGGTCTGCATTTGTCTCTTACCAATTTCTCTATCTTCGTGTGCTTCTGTCCACCATTATCTGTGTGTGTTTAAATGTCTCAGAGTCCGAGCATAGTGTGTCCCAGTCTCCATGTCTGTTTTGCCTAGAGATAATGTCTGCGGCTCTGAGTTCTGTAAAGTTTCTCCCTACACTAGTTAAATAAATCTTTATTCGGAAGTAATTACAACCTTAAAAGAACAAGCATTTGCAATGCAATAGGTCTCGCATTTTTTTTTTTTTTTAGAGTTAGAGCTATTGGCATTGTAATTTATAAGTTTTTCACTTATGTGTTTTTGAGTGAAGTGGATGTATGTGATGGCAATTATGTGGAAAATGATACACACGAATTAAACTTGATAAGCTAAATATCAGGCCAAGAGATATTTTTTAAAGGGGCCTGATTTTAAAGGGGGTTATGGAATTAAATTCTAAAAATTTGTTTCGGAATGCGTAATCCCCTTGTTCTGATGTGTCTTGAATGCAAAGTGTTGCCCAAAGTGTCCATTAAAGATATCATGGAATGTTTGCTGCACTAATTGGATATGTACTTTGATTTAAATGTAATCAGGGCAAAATATTCACTAAATGAAACACAAGCATGAAATTATACAATATGATAATACTGATGACAGTGTATATTGCTACTACCACAATACAAGATCCCGTTCCCGAGCAAAAGACACAAATTTATATCGTCAGAAAGTCAGTCCAAGAAGATTTCAATCCAAATGTTTGTATAATATTTCTTCTTTATTTTCTCATCATGTGCAAAGCCATAATTCTTTACAAGTGGCTCATGATAGCAAAAGAACGTAGCCGATATAGTCGAGATGTAGCCAACACGTGTTTCGTCTTGGGTGTGTCGCCCATCGACTTCCTCAGGGCAAGCGTAAATTCTAAGGCCGTTCTGCCAGACTCCAAGTAAAACCTGTAAGTAATCCCATTCAGTATGGGTCTTAGTGAAGCTCATATCCCAGGGAATACAGCAGGGCGTATGAGCAAATATCTCTTAATCACTTGTATTCCGAGTAAAAACGTTTAAATGTATATCAGAGGTCGGAGAGTACTCATCAGATGAATCCGGTTTTCTACTACGATGGGAGTACTCTCCGAGTCTGGCAGAACGGCCTTAGAATTTACGCTTGCCCTGAGGAAGTCGATGGGCGACACACCCAAGACGAAACACGTGTTGGCTACATCTCGACTATATCGGCTACGTTCTTTTGCTATCATGAGCCACTTGTAAAGAATTATGGCTTTGCACATGATGAGAAAATAAAGAAGAAATATTATACAAACATTTGGATTGAAATCTTCTTGAACTGACTTTCTGACAATATAAATTTGTGTCTTTTGCTCGATAATGGGATCTTGTATTGTGACTTGCTCTTTGTGTGCCAGTGGGCACAGAGGACTTTTGGATACGCGGGTGGCCGTTTCCTCACTGTTCCCTCGAGCACTCTCCAGATATTTTTGATATTCCTGATTATCAAAATGGCACTGCGCAGGGTATGACCTAGCCACATTTCAGAATTTCATTATATTGCTACTAATTGGGTGCATGACAAACGAATACAATGCCAGCGACCAAACGACAATCTGTGAGGGAGAAAAAGACGACAGACAGGACTGACTCGGTCTTTCATCCTTCCAAGATTGGTCACCAACACATCACCAGCTCCACAAGACTAATCTACTAATAATGAGGTTAGGTAAGACAAATAGGGCTAACTTGGTCTTTCATCCTTGAAAAGTCAATTCAAATTGTCAACTAATCAGTGCATGCATTATAATTACTGAACACGCAAGGGGTTACGGGCGATAAGGTGTAAGAATAAAACCATTCATTTTAGAAGAAAGGAAGGAGAGGATGTATAATTCATAAAACGCATGCGCACACAGCCCTGAGGATGCACTTAGGTGCCTGGATGGGTAAACAGTTTGAAAAAATGAAAGTGGTTTGCCAAGCACTTCCAAAAGACAGAATTGCTCCTTGCCAATGACGGACGATTCGCATGAAAGATGAGTCGAAAGATAACTGTTTTTTACTGAGCTAACACTGGATGACAAGCACTTAACTGTTAAGTACAAACAGCATTGAGGACTTACTACACCTGAATGCAAAGGAAGAGAACGGGTATAGGGAGGAAATGTGCTACCATCCGCCGTGGTCTATACAGCCAAATAAAAGTGGTCACAACTTAAAAACAATTAAATGTAAAATATTTTTTTTCGCAATTGCGGATAACATGCTACTGAAATGTTAGTAGTTCTGCAAACTAATATCGAATCCAATTAATCTCTTCTGCTATTGTACTGCAGCCTTCAGTGAACTCTCCATGCCTTTATCTTGCTGTCTGTCTATGGTCCTTTTTAGGTCTCGCCTGGCGTTAGCAGTGCGCATGCGCTGCTCTCGCCATGCGAGGGCCTTTTGGAATCAATACGGATTCCAAAGCTAGATGTGCATGCGGACGGACAGAAGATGTGCACGCGCGGCGTTTCTGGACGGACAGAAGATGTGCACGCGCGGCGTTTCTGCACAACAACGGTGACTTTTTTTTAAGATGTGCACGCGCGGCGTTTCTGCACAACGACGGTGACTTTTTTTATCTCTGAAAAACAATGTGATTATCATTCGACAGTGACTTTTTTTTATCTCTGAAAAACAATGGGATTATCATTTGCTCTGACACAGCGTGGAAGTCACAAGACTCCCGGCTCCCCTTTGTGCTCATGTGATCTGCGGCTCCCGTGACTCGGCGTCGCCTGGTTGTAACTGTGGAGCTGACGTCACCCCT
Source organism: Calotriton arnoldi (assembly GCA_963921515.1). Lineage (NCBI taxonomy): Eukaryota > Metazoa > Chordata > Amphibia > Caudata > Salamandridae > Calotriton > Calotriton arnoldi. The sequence continues at coordinate 106,683 of CAWUFW010020553.1, read as the reverse complement.
CGGACCCTGTTTATTTCCAGCTGTGGCTGCATCGGGGGAGATGAAAGGCCCTTCTCCGGGGGTGGATGGGGTGCACGCGCCAACTGCTCGAGGCTCACTTGGAGAGCTTTCAAAAACATGCGTTGGCAAAGCTAACAGGTCTTGACTCTCAATGGCAACAAGAGCGTGGGCAAAAGCAAAACGTGATGATGGCTGCGCGTGCACGCTTCGCATGCATGTGTGCTCCCGTTACTATGGCAGCCATACATCCTCAGGGTAAGTAGATAGGGAGTCCTTACGTGGCAGGTCATTATTCCTACATTTACATCGAGACTACAATACATTCAAATTCAGTATAATAGTAATAATAAATTAATAGTTTTTGTAATTCAATACATTAAGTAAAATAACAATTGGATTAAAGTTAATATTTAATCTGATAACACGCATTGAAATTAGTAAAGCTCATTTTAAGTGAAATTGAATAAAAAACTTAGATTTGTGTAATAAGATTTTAAATAATTACATTTAATGCATTGACATTAGTTTTTTCACCTCTCTGACATGTTTGAACCTTACATTTTACAGATACATTGTGCATCTCACACTGCCTATCCTATTGTGTGTAACTGGTACTCTGAGTTGCAATGCGTACCTCCTCTTACTATCCTAATGCGTGTAACTGGTACTCTGAGATACAATGTGTACCTCCCGTTACTATCCTAATGCGTGTAACTGGTACGCTGAGATACAATGCATACCTCCCGATACTATCCTAATGCGTGTAACTGGTACTCTAAGATGCAATGCGTACCTCCCGTTACTATCCTAATGCGTGTAACTGGTACTCTAAGATGCAATGCGTACCTCCCGTTACTATCCTAATGTGTGTAACTGGTACTCGCCTGGCGTTAGCAGCGCGCATGCGCTGCTTTCGCCATGCGAGGGCCTTTTGGAATCAATACGGATTCCAAAGCTAGATGTGCACGCGGACAGACAGAAGATGTGCACGCGCTGCGTTTCTGCACAACGCGCGCATGGCGCGCTTTCACTTGCGATTACAGGCTCTTTGAACAAGCATTAAAAATGCAATAGGTCTCGCCTTTCATTAAGTTAAACCCATTTGCTTTGCTATACAATACCATTAGCAAAGCAAATGGCTTTAACTTAATCAAAGGCGAGACCTATTGCATTTTCAATGCTTGTTTATCAATAGGGGTGTTTATCTTCCAGGCATACATTATACTGTAATGGAACACTGACCCACTCTGAAACAAAAATGTAAAATTAATATATATATATAATAAAAATATATATATAAGAGAGACTTGGGGTGGGTCATTGTCAAACTGTATTTCTTTCCTGGCGTTTATTTTTATTCCTGACAAGGGTCAGCTGATAAAAGCTCACAAACGGAAACACGGTGATCTAGAGCTAACATACAGCAGGAATTGCTGTCTATGTTCCGTTTTGGATGTAACTGGCAAAAGGAACTGGATAGTGAAAAAATTGACACACATTCATCATCACTAATGAATTCAATAATCTTCGTGATGTGACTGAGCAACGAATCTCCATAAAGCTAAAGACAGTTAAATTGGGAAATCCACACACAGCTTTGAAACTGAACACCGCGATTAGCCTCGCAGCTACACTGTAACTTGTTTTTTAACTGAAACAAGATACTAAAAAATAAATATTAAAAGCATCAATGAGAGCATGCATGCCTTAGCTCTGCAGTTGAGATCTATTTAACACAGTGTTTCTGAGCTTACAAACATCGCCCTCTGCTCATTACCGGGCAAAGCTTAAGTATTTAGATGGCAGTGAGATAAGCAGTCTCTGGGGGATTTAATGACCTGGGGATGAAAGCTACAGTGTACACACAAAGTTATCATAATTTGCAAAGGAAACGAAAACGTAGAGAACACAGCATCGCTGAAGAAGGCATTGTCACAAAGCTGGACTATTACTTATGGAGGATGTGGCATTATGGCCAGAGCTGCCAACTTTGGACCTGGGGAATCAGGTTCGAGTCTCCGCATCGGCTCAACATCCTGTGATTCTGGGCAAATTACTTAATCACCCCATGCCTAGAAAAAACAAGCATTGGCATAGCCAATAGGTCTCACCTTGGGGACCTTATAAGTGTTTTGTTATCCAGCACATTACCCCCAGGTCCCTTATGTCCTCGTCCCATTCATTAACCACGTGGAGATAATCATCTCCCGACAGAAAAAAAGACCAGAGGAATGCTGGGACCTTAACCCTGCCCCTCCCACCGGGAGTACATAAGCAGTACTTACCCAGCATTCCCCCTGTTCTTTTTTTCTGTCTGTCGACAGAATGGACGTTGGATGCTGGTGCTGCTCCTGCTGGGCTGGAGTGGCATTTCTTCTCTCCTTCCCCCACCCGGCTGCCTGGCTGTGCAGGCGGGGGGGGTTTCCTGACTGTCTCCTGGCCTGCCGGGCTTGCTGGAAGACTGTTGATGTTCGTGGAATGGGCCCTGCTTGCCGGCCGGCCCTTTGCGGCTGGTGTGTGGCATCCCGGTTGCTTCCGGGTCACGGGTACTTCTTCCTGGGGCCTGGCCGGGTGGAAGCAGTGCCTTCTGTCCTTCCCGGACTTCCCTTGGCTGGCTGCTGGTGTGGGGGCTTTGTTCCTGGATGGCCCCAGCTCGGGTGAGTGCCGCATAGCGGTTTCTTTCTTTTTGCTGACTGGGAGCAGACGCTGTGGCGTGGAGGCAGCGTCCTGTGTATTTGGTGCAACAGTTCCTCCAGGGCGTGGGTTCATGTCCCGCCACCGCTCCGAGGTGTCAGCTTGTTGTCTATTGGATTGCCTACAGTTCAAGTGTCCACCGGTTGGCAGGAGGGTATATCCTTTGCAATCATCACCTGACAGGCTGAACATGCTGGAATGTGGTCCTATAGTTTACACATTTGGAGACTTCACTTGCTGTTCTGTTCTCCCTGCTTGCGGCGCACCCGACTCTGCCATGGGGGGTTGTGGGTCTCCGCTGTGTGGAAATGCTGTCTGGGGTGCGGTTTCCCTTTTGTGGTGTCTGCCTTGCTCTACCTCAGAGGTCTGGAGCTGTGCCGCTTTCCCCCACCGTACCTGTACCCGCATGTTTTTGTGCAGGCTGCGCGGCTCTCTCCCTGCAGTTTGTGCTGTTTGCGGGGGGAGGGGAGGGCTCGAGGCATCTCTGCCGGCCTTGGTGCTGGGTGGCCGGGGTTAGCGCCTCGGGGTCGCCTCCGCTTCCTGCTTCTGAACGGGCCGAATGGGGGCTGTGCTCGGCTGTTTGATGCCACCGGTCCTGCCTTCCTCCATGCCATGCGGCGCTCCTTGTGTGCTTGGTGGTGTTGCGTGTCCACTGTGGGAGCCTCAGTTCGGCTTCCTGGTCACAGGTTTGGTTCCTGGTGGGTCCCCTCGTCCTTTCCTCCATCTGGGGTTGGTGGTTTGTGTACCATTGTGTTGGGTTGCTGTGCTCGTCTGTTGTTCAGTGGCCTTGCCGTGGTTGTTTGTTAGTACCTCGCCTGGGGCGGCTGAGGGGTTTTTGTTGCTTCCCTTCCTCTTCAGGTGCTGGTTTCGTCTGCTTTCTGCCCTGATGCAGCTCAGCGGCTGCGGCGCTCTGTGCGGCCGGCTGCTCTCTCTGGGGCTAGGGTTCTGGGTTCGCATCTCGGAGTCAGGGTGGATTCCTCTGGTCTGGCTGTTCGCTTCCTCTCCTGGTTCCCGTGGGCTGCGCCTGGTTCATCTCTGCTGTTTCCGGGTGTTGCGCCTGGTGCTCTGTGTGGCGCTCTGTTCCCGGTGCCTTCCTGGTCTTGTTCGCGCTGTATTTTTCTGGCGTGCTGTGCTCCGGGGGCTACAGTGCTGGCTCTGGCTGGGTTGTGTCGGCTTGCGCCATTCGCTTTTTTCACCCTTTGCTCTATGGTTGGGCCTCCTTCATGGGGGCACGACTTGTGGCTGTCTTGGTTCTCTCCGTCCCGGGATGTGGGGCTACCCACAGGGTTTCTGGGGTTAGTTTGCGCTGTGCTGCATCTTTCTCTCCTGCTGCCTCCTTTACGGCTGTGCTATTCTCTTTTGCGTGCCTCCTTTTGTGTGTCCGTAGGTATGTTTTGGGGTCGGTGTGCTGGTGTCCTGCTCCTCACGCTGGCCCTGGCGGTTGGACCTGTGCCCTGGGCGGTTCCGTTCCGCTGCCTCTGTCATGGTGTGCTTCCCCTGCTGTGACCCGTGGGTGCTCCTGTTTTGGGTCCTGTGTGGCCGGGGGCTTCTGGTGGCTTGGGGCTACCAGTGTTTGTCCCGGGGCTTCCGGAGTGGGTGGCTTGTCCTCTCCCTTTGGGTTGCTTCATGGTGGCTGGCTGTTGCTGTCTCCTGCTGCTTGCCTCCTCCGTGCCGGGTGCTGCTGTCTTTTGTTGCTCGCTATTCCTGGCTTCTGTGGTTTCCTTGGCATTTGTCCTTGTGTTCCCCTGCTTCTGCTGCGCTTGCTTCTCCGGGGTAGTCCTGCAGGGTCTTCTGGCCTTGTCTTTGCAGGCTCTGCTCTGTTTTCTGTCCTTGCCTTTGGCTGGCTTCGGTGGGTCCTGGCCAAGCCCTCCTGGTTCCGCCGGCGGTGCTGCTAGGGCTGTGGCTGATTGCTCCTTCTGGGGCCCCCTGCCTGCTGGCTGCTCCTGCCTGGTGCCTGTCTCCACCTGTGGGGTGGCTGGTGCTGGTGTTCGGCCCCCTGCTTCCTTCGGGTTGCGTTTCCATCCTGTGCACTTCCTTTCGATGGTTGTGTCTCTGGTGCTGGTTGTGGGACCCTCTCGCGGCCTGGCTGTTGGCTTTGGATTGGATTTTTTCTGCCCCGGTGTGCCTGGCGCCCGGGCTGTTTTGTCCTCTTGCCCTGGCGTGGTGGCGCGCCTTGGGCTGGGGGCGGTTGGGCATTGTTCTTTCTCCCATCCCCCCGGGAGTGCGTTCCCTGTGGCGGTTCGCCGGTTTGGATTCCTGTCCTGGGTTCGTGCCGCTGCTGTTTGCACCTGGCTGTTTTCGCTGGTGCCGTGTCCTGGTCGTTGGTGCTGGGTTTCCGCCCTTCTCTGTGGTTCTCCCTGTTGGGGGTCCGCCTGGGCTCCGGGGGCGGTTGCTCCCTGGGGGCTCCTGGTCTTGTTTGGTCTCCGTTGTTGGGTGGGGTCGGGCCTGGCTGGTGCCTAGGTGGGGAGCCGCTTGGGCTTTCCTTCTCCTGTGGGCTTTTCGGCACCTGTTGGTCGCCTTCTTCGGATCTGCGCCCTTGCCTGTGCACTCTGTGGGTGTCCTGGCGTGGCGGTCCGGTGGTTTCGGCCATGCCCTGGTTTGCCCCTTCTGGCTCTGCTGCCGGCTGTTCTCTTCCCGGGCTTGGTTCGCCTCTGGTTGGGTATCCGTGTTTTCTGCCTGGTCCTGCTGGGTTTCCTTTGGCTGCTGCTGGGCTTCGGGTTTTCCCCTGTTGGCCCGGTGGTTTTTTCTGCCCTGGGCTGCGTCTGACCTTTTCGGGCCTGTTTGGGCTGCCTGCTTACTGCTGGTACGGCGTTGCCTCCGGCTGTGCTGTCACTTCTCAGCCGGCTCTGGGGTGTGTTTTGCCTGTCGTCCCAGGTCCTTTCTGGTGTCGGTGTCTTGGCCTGCTCGTGTCTTCCCTTGCTCCCCCGGGCTCTGCTCTCGGTGTGTGTCTGTTGTTTGGCACCCCCTTCTCCTGTTGGGGGTGCGGTTCAGTGGTGTTTGTCTTGCCGCTGTGGGGGTCTGCCCTCCTTGCTGCTGGTTGTCCGGGGCCTGGTGCTGCTTGGGCCTCTGGCTTCTCTGCTTCCTCCTGTTTCCGCTTTGGCGGTTGCTTCTGTTTGTTTTCTTCCGCCTCCTGTGGGGTCCGGCGGTTGTGGGCTGGGCCCTGCCCTTTGCCTCGTCTGTGCGTTGCATGGGCTTCTTTCGGCTGCGGTTGGGCCAGGCGGTCCTCCTGCTTGGCGGGTTGCTTGGCTTCGGTCCTGGCTTCCTGGTTCCTTTTGCGTTTGATGCCCTGGTTGTGGGGGGTTTCTTGGCCTGCGGCCTTTCGTCCCTGCCGGGTCCTGTTCTTGTCTCCTCTCCGGTGTTGGGTGGGGTCGGGCCTGGTTGGTTCCTAGTCGTGGGTGCTGTGCGCCCCGCCACTCCTGCCTGTCCTTCAGCATGCTCGGCCCTGGTGTTTGTGTGCTGGTGCGGTTCCGGGTTGTTTGTCTCCGGTCTTTGCTGGCCTCTCTGTTGCTTGGTCAGCTGTCTGCATGGTCTTCTGGGGGCGTCTCTGGCCTGTGGCCTTTGGAGTTGGCCTCCTCTGCTCCTGCTGCTCTGGGGTTTCGTGTTGGGCCCTGGTTCGGGTTGCGGCCTCCTTCTCTGTGGGGCTTTTAGCCTTGTGGGTTTTCTGGTCTCTGGGTCTTTCCCTGTCCTTTTCTGTTTGGTTGGTGTCTGGCTCCTGGCCAGTTCCTGGGCTCTCGCTGTGGCTCCGCCTTGTGGGCTGGGTGCTTGGTGGTTGTCCTTTGGCAGCCCTGGTGGTGCTGGCTGCTCTTTCCTGGGGCCTGGGCCTCCTCTGTGAGGTTTCGGGGGCTTTGTCCTCTGGTCTCTCTGGTGGCCGGGCCGTTCTGTTTGGGGGTGGGGACTGGTGCCTGTCCGGTGCTTCCCTCCTTCCTGGTTGGTTTGGGTGGTTGTGCCTGCTCCCTGTTGGACGGCCTTGGCTTCTTAGCTTTTGCTTTCTCCGGTGTGGTTGGGGTTTGCTCGCTGTCGGTGCGGCTGCAGGGTCCTGTGTGCCTTCCTGGTGGTTCTGGGTTTGTCGGCCTTGTCCGGTGGTTTCCCTTGGCCGTGTCCTTGTTGTGGCTCTGGCCTTCTGTCTTCCTTGGCTGTGTTTCCGGTCCTTGTTTGTGTCCCTGCTTTCCTGTTCTGGGTTGCTGGCCGGTTGCTTCCTGTGGTTCCCCCTTTTTTTTTGCTTCCCTTGGGTTGCTGCCTTGGTGTGGTTTCCTGGGTGTCCTTGTGGGTTTGGAAGGCCGGGTTTCTGCCTTGGTATTCTCCACGTGGTTAATGAATGGGACGAGGACATAAGGGACCTGGGGGTAATGCTCTATTACTTACCGGTAATCTTCATTACTCCGGGTCCCGTTGTCCTCGTCCCATTCATACGCCCCTCCCTCCCTCCCGGACGGCCGGCCTTCCTGTGTGGGCTTGGTTGTTCAGGGGGAATGCTGGGTAAGTACTGCTTATGTACTCCCGGTGGGAGGGGCAGGGTTAAGGTCCCAGCATTCCTCTGGTCTTTTTTTCTGTCTGGAGATGATTATCTCCACGTGGTTAATGAATGGGACGAGGACAACGGGACCCGGAGTAATGAAGATTACCGTTAAGTAATAGAGCAATATCCTTGGTGCAACTACATCAACTGTTGCATGGCTAAACACTTATAAGGTCCCAAAGGCGAGACCTATTGGCTATGCCAATGCTTGGTTTTTTTGTTGCCTTTCGGGCACTAGAGACTCTCAACCCCGCCATCCCCCCACCCCCTCCCAAAAAATAAAAATAAAAAACAAGTGATAGATTCCGAGTGCACTTCAGAATTCTCAGTCCTGGGTAAGCCACGTGTGCATGGCCGGTGCCTACCAGGAACACAGAGTCCAGGGCATGGCATAAGGAAAGAGCCTGAAGAGGATATATACTATATAGTGGACCGGTCAAAAGTAACCAAGGCATGCCAGAGGATCAAAAGCCACACTTGACTAATGAGTCAGAGCACGTGAGGGAGCAGAGCCCATGGCATTGTAAAGGGACAGTGGACCCTGCACACCAGCGTACACAGGCAGAACCGTCTAGCAACATGGAGGTCAAGGCACGGCCATAGGAAAGAGCACTAGGCATTCCAAATGAGGCATTGGCCGAAAGAAACATGGGATGGGTGGACGCTGTGCCGGGCAGACCAAAAGTTGTACAGACATGCCAGAGGTGCAAAAGCCCCACATGGGCAGTGAAAAAGACTCACATGCACATTAAAGCCATGACATGGGAGAGGGAAGAGGCCCAGACATGAGAAGACCAAGGCCCAGCCAGGCAAGTAAGTTTGCAGAAGCTCTGGCATACGAGGGGGGGGTACAGGCCCGAGTAGGCTTGAGGGGCAAAGTCCGAGCATTTGAAAGAGACAGAAGCCTGCCTACTAGGCAAGTAAGAGCTACGAGAAAGCCAAGGCCCAAAGATGGAATACAGGAAACGGGCATGAGACGGGTAATAAATGCAATGCCACCACAAGAAAGGCAGGCCATCAGATATAGGAAAGGGCCTGTGCGTGACAGAATTACAGAAAGGAACGTGTTGTGAGATGCTTGCATGACATGAAGGCAGGGATGTGAGGGCCAACGTTAAAACGGCATTGGATCACAGAGGGGCAAACCTAAGAGGGATAACTAAATATTTGAGGGATAGGAGCATAAAAAATGACAGAGGAATGACTGAAAGATGGCCTGTCAAAATTTTAAGAGAAATCCCCACAACACAAGAAGAAACAAGGATGGTAGAAAAGGCAAACGTTTCTAGTACAAAACGAAACTTACTGTGGCGTTTCCATTTACTGTTTAACATGAATATGGGGTACTTAGTAGACCATTTTGAAGGTTTGTCTACTTTAGTCCGGCTGTGAAGGGGCCGTCTCTACCTCTTCAGGAAAATGTTGTCATGTGACGTCCCATACCCTTCCCTTGCCTCTCTTTTGTCCTTCCTCCACGTCCCATTCCATTGCTCTCTAGCATTCATCCTCAAAATGTCCCTAAAATAGCCCCTATAAGGTCTTAATCCTGTTTGTCATTATTCCAATACACCAGATAAGTTTCCGCTCTCAGACCGATCAAATGAAAGAACAGAAGTGAAGGTTGGCAAATCTCTTGTTTTTTGTAAACGTGTACAAGACTCAGCACTGTACATGCTGTGCGCACTTCTCTAAAGTGGAAAAGACGCAGGCTTTATTTTTCCAGTGTAGGCGGGGGTGGGGTGAAAAGGTTCACTGATTTCGTAAGGCACCTCTTATCTTAAACTATCACGAGGTCGCTGGGAGGCGCCGGGAGGCGGCAGATAGCTCCCTGGGTGGGGATTGGGAGTTGCTGGGCAGGGACAAAGGGCACTGCTCGGGCGAGGGCCTGGCAGAGATTAGAACAGTCCCAAACAGGGAGGCGGGCGTGCAGCCGCCATGAATGCGTGACGCAGGCCCAGCCTGGGACAAAGAGCAGGAAGCGGCCCTGCAGCCGGGGAGAGCAGAGCAACATGTGCACAGCCCTCCCTGACCCGGGGCAGCTGGCCTCCTCCCACAACAGCAGCAGCCTAGGGGGGGCCGTGTGCTTTCTGGGTGTGAATTAAAACACCGCCTTAATATGCCAGACCTGCTGTGTAGAGCTGCACTGATAGGGACATTTCTGTAATATGAAGTGTCCTTAAATGTCTGTTTTATAACCACCATGAGTCACCGCATTTTACCTCAGCTGCTTGTCTTATCAGCTACCTCCCAGCGAATACAAGAGTTAAAGGCCGGTGAAACTATCTGACCATAGACTGTTTATTGTGGCCCAATAAAGTGTACCACTCTCCAGAAACCCTGGGGCATATTAGCAAGACTGGCGATAAAATTATCGCCGTTTTAGCGGCAGGAAACTGCCGCTAAAACGGCGATAATTGGCTTGCTAATATGCGTTATAGAATTCAATAGAAGCCCAGGTTAGATGTCCTGCACATCTAACCTGGGCTGCTATTGGAATTCTATAACGCATATTAGCAAGCCCATTATCGCCGTTTTAGCGGCAGTTTCCTGCCGCTAAAACGGCGATAATTTTAACATGGGTCTTGCTAATATGCCCCTTAATATTCTCCCTGAAGCCTAGCAGTCACAGGTGGTCCATTAGAAGAATACTGATGAGAAGCAACAGAGTAGACGTACACATCAGTACAATAAAGCATGCATCACGTAGTGCTGTGTGACAGTGAAACTTTCCATTCAAGGTCAAAAGCTTGCCCATGGGATGGGCAAAGCGGGCAACCCTCCTAGAGCTAGGTCAGATTAGCAGTGACAGCTAGAGTTATCTCTTTACAAATCTGGGCCATGTTAGTTACCCAGTACCTTATTAGCATAAATTGTTTAAGAGATCAAAACTCACAGATAAAATCAAGCCTTATTAGACCACGGTAACCAACGTAAGTAAAATAACTGACGGCCCCGAAGGCACACGATTGAATGAATGTTGGCAGCGTCAACTTGCCCTTTAACGTTTAAATGGATGATAAGATACGTTTGATTATTCTGAGTAATGGACACTCTGAGCCTGGCCCTATATACCATAATATTAAAATTATGTATAATTGCCAGTATTACAAACAACAACGGGTTTATTTTATTATGGTGACGTTTAGAACATTATAAAATTGGATTTTTACTTAACATCCTTCTTCTGTATTTGCATTATGATAACATGAAATCCATGTAGGGACATAATTTGCAACTTATAAACAGGATGGACAAATAACCAGAAAATAAATACAGGAAAGAGGACATAAGTGCCAAACCCTGTTACTTAATCTTTATCAACATAAATGTATTGCGAACGTTTGCATCTAGCTATGCTGCCAAAGCTTCTTACAGTGCTCAATTCCATTCTATAAACCAGTAGCAAAACACAAGGCTATTTAGCTAGGAGCCAAAACCCGAATGTAAACGGATGGGGGCTTGAAATGGAAGAATGTAGACAGGTATACATCAAGTATATGCCTATATTTATGTATTAACACTTACTCGTGTGCATCTCTCTCCGATGTCACTGCGAGAGGTTAGTTTTGGTGACATGATAAACCAAATTAAATATGCTAAGCATTTTACGAGGTTATATTTTTATCCACTTAAAACAGTTGCCGCTTCTATACCAATGGAGTGCGAAAACACTCAAAAAGAATTAAACACAAACAAGATAAACAATCCCAGGTGCACTAGAGTACACTTTTAACAAGATACTGGGTACCTTCAAAGTCCAACATAAGCATGTAACTTCAACAAAAAGCTTAAGAACAGGTCATTAGTTCAGTTGGACGATTAATCACCGGCCTTCTGAAACGTGTTGCCTTTAAGAATAGAGCTGTGTATCTGTAGCTAAGGGCATTGCTAAGATATACAGTGTATGGACTGCGTGCACTCCCGGAGAGGCACTTTTCACACGAACAACCCTCAATACCCCATTGCAAGCAAAGCACACATCCTGAAACCTTACCTCCAGCCTCCCGACGTAGGATCTTTAAAAATCCAACTGCCTCTGCCTTGGTTTCGACTCTAAATGACTTAAACAAGCGCAATGCTCAGACTTGACTGTCGCGCTCCACTCATAAGAACTCATGGCCTATCTTGTCGCTCCAACTATGGCACTGCTAGTACTACATCACGCCCTCTAACTCTTAAAAGTTCAGATCTACCGGCAGAAGTAGTGAGCTTTCTCTCCCGTCCACTCTGCTAAGACCCCACATACAAAACGATACTCAGAAAAATCTGCCTTTGAATAATACCCTGGGTCCCCGGCGCTGCTGTTCTCACCCACACCTCCGACTGTCCAGAACTCCTGGCTTAAAACTGGGCAGTAAAGGAGACAGTTCACAGCCCTGGTCGAACCTGTTCTGCGTAAAACGTCACAGCTGGGTTCTAGAAAAAACACAAAAAGGAGACTAGGGGATTTCAATCAGAAATGCTACAATTGGGGCCATCTTGAAATTGGCCATTGTAAAGGTAATAAGCAGGAGGTTGTCCCAGGATTTAAAAGTACTCCTCAGAGGGGAGAGGAGGGCATTGATTCATTGTTCCTCACACATGTATGCCTTTTACCGTATTTAGAGCAAGCGCTGCAAAGGTGTTCTAGCCAGTTACTTTTAACAAATGCAGTAGAGAGAAAAACAAGCATTTGCAATGCAATAGGACTCGCATTTACGCAAGACCTATTGCAGTGCATCACGGACAACGGGAGGGGGAAGGGGGAGAAGGGGGCGAGAAGGCAGGATAAAGTAATGCTCACAGTCAAAATAACACGTACCTTACTGTGTAACACTCTTATTAAAGGGGCCAGTAGCCACGGGAGAGTACAAATGACCACATGGCCATAATAAGGAGGGACTAACAAGCCTCATAATCAATCAGAAGGGAGCATTTAGAAAAGACAATGACACAAGACAATTAAAAACATGGGCGGAGAGTGGGCGGAGCTTCCACGGAGCTTCCACTCCATACTGAATACTGCATGCCTCGCCGCTATAGGCTCGACCTAAAAAAGGAGACATTTCATAAAAAGAACAACATTACAGTTATGAATCATTAAAAAAGTTGTGCAAAATTGCAGAGTCCAACCAGCCATCAGTCACATCTTGAACTTCTTGATCGATGAGCAGCCCTCAGGAAATTTGTGACAGCAAAAAGGATGTGATTGTTGGGCAAAAGCTGTAAATACATAAGTGCAACGCAGGCTTGTCTATATTGCATAGCTTTTAGAAGGGGCTTAAGAAACAATCTCCTGGGATAGCTGAAATATTTGCATTAGAGGACAAAATGTAAGTGGAGACCAAGCATTGCAGCCTTGGTGTCTATCTGTGGCCTGCATAGCCACCTCCCCTGGTCGGTTGAAGACAATATGCCCAGCGGTGTTTGGGGTACTCAGGTTTGTTCCCTAACCTTTCAACCACTAAGGCCAAAGGGTTGTGGTCTTTGAACAAGCTGTGTAAAATTTTAAAAGAAAATGAGAGCCATCCCAGAAAGGCTGAAACAAAGATAAAATCATTAATCTTAGTGCTTCCCCTTCCTTTATAGGTTGGAGTGATATAAGACTTAAGGGGATTTATCATCTTATCTAGGGTGAATACGGGATTATATATTTGTAAAACACAATTCAGTTCTGCACCTTCTGAGGTGTACTCCACGTGTGTGCCCTTGTTGATCATACAGGTTTGGGGACTGTGCAGAGAATATATTGAGTTTGGGCACAAGTAACAATTAAAATCCCCTACCAAGGCAAGATTCTCTTGGGTGAGGCCCTCTACCCTTAGTGAATCAATAGCGCTACTTAAGGCTGAGAGGTTTGAGGGCCCTTGCGTCCCCTTTTTAGCGTTATAAAAATTGATTAACACCAAGCGAAGTGATTTCCCAACTACCAGTTTAAGGCCCTGAAACACTTTGGAGTCCCACTTTATTGTCTTAATGGATCCGCAGTGCTCGAGGGCTATGAAAATAATTAGGCCCCCACTCGCTCTTCCTCTTTGCTCTAGAGCCCATAGCCAGGCAGGAAAAGTTTTTACTCCTCTCTGGGCACCAATCTGGTCATTAAGATCCACCAGAGGAGCGTATCGGTTTAAAGAAGATGCCTGATGCTCGCCCTGGGGACATTGTAACCAACCACAGGCAAAAAGCTGAGCCCTGATTGGGATATTCTCAGCGGGTCTGTAGAAGACACCCAGCAGTAGAGGTTTAATGCTGGATTCAGGAAAGTAAGTCTGGGAAGAGCACCTCAGAATATTTCATACCATTTCTGGATATCTGATGGTGACGATCACACAATCTCCCTCATGAGATTTCCGTGTGGGTCCTATCCAGGAGATTCGGCGGGCCATCAGGATATGCCAGTGGTCTGCAGTATTATATCTAGTATGTATGCCTAACCAGTGTGAGACCTTGTTGATCAATTGTCCCATGGTTTCCTGGTTGGGGGGAGCAAGGCCTGGGACCCCTGTCAAGACTAAAGTGAAAGGACAACAGACTGGAGGGAGGTTAATTACTGGTAAAGGGGAGCTAGTTTTGGCAGGACCTAGGGGCTCCGGAGCATGTCGAGAGAGGCTGGCTAGCAGGGGCTAGACCCTTAGCACTGGGGTGAGGATCAATGGTTCGATTAGGGGCATTCTGACTTGTGGCTGCCGGTAGCATGGCTTTGCAACTACAGGGCTGCCTTTTTCTCAGGTGATCAGAGGGGGGCAAGTCAGAGTTCATGGATTGGATCTGCGGGGGTAGAGAGGGGGAGGCATTACTAAAAGAGGACAAAATCTCTCAGATCTATCAAACATGTCTCTTGAGTCTGCCACCTGTTTTGCTATTTTGTCCTAAAGTGGGATCAATTAATTAGTGGGTGTGACTATGATTTTTTGCATTAGAGGAGCCCAAAAGTTGTCCATGCCCTTGTTCCTGCCCTCCAGTATATTTCCTACATATTCACCCCCGAGACCCTTCCGAGTGACTTTTGAGTCATCACACTTTTTGGCGTTACGCTTCCGTTTGGGGGCACGAGGGTTCGTCAAATCAGTGGCGGCAGGCGAGGCTGAGGCGGCCATGCTGTTATTAATGCCAGAGATGGGAACCTTGCCAGCCCTATTAGGGGTAGGGCCATCTGTATCTATCAATGATACCTCTATCACTGACTCATGAGTGCTCAGGACGGCAGAGTGAGGGGCATCCATGGGTGATGGCAGAGGTGAGCCTCCAGGCCCTCCAGGGCCTACCGAGAGCCTCCTTTATGGCCGGTTAATTTCTTTGGAAATGGCCCCCACCACTTTTGCTAGAAAGGAATCAATAGTTGAGAGATTTGGCCCCCTTGGCGTTGTGGCCGACATAACATTTCTTTTTCCCATAGCTACTGTGTTGCAGCAAACCACAGAGGGGCAGATGTAGAGGATCTTGGTTCTATAAGATGAAAGGAGTTAGTTACTTACTGTGAGCACTTTCTTATAGGTCCTGATGCCAAATATGCTGCAGTTGTTGTCCCACGGGATTTAGAGGGTGGGGTTTTTTTGGAGACCAAGAGAGTAAGCCAAGCCCGGCCTCCTCCGGCCGCTGACAGGCCAGCCGTTGGCTCGGACTTTGCCAGGGTGCTGGACGGGTGCGCCCAAGTGCGCCCCAGGCTACTGGAGGCCCACGTCGGTTTTGAGCAGGTAAGGCCCCTCCCAGGCATTGATGCAGGCTGGGGGACCGAGTCCCACCCCAGCAGGAGGCAAACCACATAGCTGGCGTTGCGGGCTTCTCGCAGCCCGTTCTGCGGGTCCCGCAATGCGGAAGGCCCGTATCGGTTTTGAGCAGGCAGGGCCCCTCCCAGGCACTGGTGCAAGCTGGAGGACCGAGTCCTACCCCAGAAGGAGGAAAACCACAGAGCAGGCATTGCGGGTTTTTCTAAGTCAGTTCAGCACTAGTTAGATTGTGTATTTTTTACCTTCACTTCTAACATTTAAACTAAACTTAATGTAAGAAAATGGGTTATTAATCAGGGAGGATGTGAGTGCTTCCCAAGCAATAAATCGAAAATCTTGCCAGGTCCAGTACACAAGTTTACTAAATGAACGTTACCTCAACACCCGGTACTTATGGCTCACAGCAGACAGGTTTAACTGAAGGAAAAGTGTGTAAAGTATTTATTAGTACCAAAGCAGCTACAAACTCTGAAAACAAAAAAATCAAAAGTTCCAAAAACAAATTCTAAAAATGGAGAAAAATGTAATTAGAAAATTATACAAAATTGATGAAAATCCAATAAGGGGAGCTATGATTTAAGTTTAGAGCAAAAACCTAGCAAAATGAAAGTGCTAATCAGAAATCACTGTTCGCGGTTGACCAGGATCTAGGCGTGATTTTAGACCAACCATGATAGAAAAGTTAGATACAACATGCAGGTTAAGCTAGACAATGATTTTACCTCTTGGCTTAATCCCTGAAAAGTGTTGGATACAAGAAGTGGATTGGGCCTGGTCGTCACTTACCTCCGGACTATTCAAGAAAAACTATTTGAGAAAGTAACGCACAGAATGGCAAGGCTGCAGGCAGTGTCCAAAGAAGGGGCCTCATCTTCGGGGGGCCACTAGAAGAAGTTGCAGTGAAGACATCTACATTGGGACTTAGTCACTTTCATAGAAGTTGAATAACTCCAGAGAGGTGAGGCAGTTCCAGGAAGTAGGATACCACTTTGGCAAAGGACAGCTGAACAGAATTTGCTGCTGCGGAGCAGAACGTAGCGTGAGCAGCGATCAAGTCAGGCTGGCTGATTATGTACCTTGGGTGGATCAATGAGCAGGTTAGGCCTGGTCTTCCCTCACATTAAAGAGCAGTTTTAAGCAAAAAAATTCTAAGTCCCAAGTTTTGGATTTTGGCTATCTTGGCACTCTTAGCACTACAATCAAGGGGCCCAGGACTTAAGGGACACCACTTGGGGGTTCAGGACTCCATCAGGCAGGGTCCAGGTGCAGATTGAAGATAGTGAGAGTCTTTTATGTTGTTGTGGCTCTGAACAGGAGGCCATTAAACAAGTCCTTGGAATCGCTCTGGTAGCCTTGGGTTCAGATGAAGATGCAGGCCTCAAACAGCAGGGCAGGCCTCTGAGGGTTCAAGGTAGTTTCCATGCACCTAAGCATTCCTTCCAGGTGCAGCAAATCAGTCTTTTGGAGTACACAGCACAAGACAGTCCTCTGAGAGTCCTTCGCAGGTCTAGAAAGTGAACTGAAGGGTGGGTCTGAGTGCCCTATTTTTATACCTGGTGCCTTCTTCTTTGAAGTTGGGAGAGATTTCTAGAGGTTTCTCTTTGAAGTGCTCAGAATTTCCTGACTCCTCTGCCCTGGCTCCAAGCTGACTGGAGATATAATGTGAAGATGACATGTCCTTTGTGTGAAGGCATAGCACAGCCCATTCAGTTGCAAGAGGGGCTGTGCCTGTCTCTGCCTCCCATACTGACAGCAGATGGCCCATTCAGGCACATTTAATCCCTCTGTTGTTTGACTGTCTGGCAGGAATTCACAAAGTCTAACTGCCAGTTACACCCAGTCATGTGACCCTGTGGAGACTACAGACACCAAATGGCTAAGGCTCAAAAATGCCAACTTTCTAAAAGTGGTATTTTTAAAATTGTAATTTAAATCTGACATTACCATTAAAGGGGATTTTTAATTAAAATTTCATAGATATCAAACATATACTGCTCTTCTGTCCCCCATGAAATGCTAGCACTTATTAAATGTGATTAGGCAACCCAATGTTATCCTGTGGGAAAGGTAGGCCTCACAGTAGTGAAAAACTAATTTAGGAGTTTTTCACTACCAGGTCATGTAAAACTTAAAAGTATATGTCCAACCTTTTAATGATAATGCACCCTGCCAATGAGTTACCTAGGGCCTACTTAAGGGTGACTTATCATTAAAAAAAAGGGGGTTTAAGGCTTCACAAGGGGGTTATATTCCCAAGTCGAATTGGCCGTTTTAAACTGCATTCAGGCTGCAATAAAATGCCTGGGGCATGTTTTAATGGTCTACTTAATTATGTGGAAATATAGGTGCTGCAGGCCCTCTAGTAGCATTTTATTTACAGGCCCTGGGTGTTTGGTATACCACTCCACAATTAAATATGCCAATTAGGCATACACCAATTTTAGCATGTTTAGGGGAATTAGCACAAGCACTTTAGCACTGGTTAGCAGTGATTAAGTGTATAGAGTCCTAATGCCAACAAAAATTGATTTCAGCAAAAATGAAGGGAAACAGGCAAAAGGTTTGGGGAAAGCCCACGCTGACAGGTTTATTTTCACCTTTCTTTAATCAAGATTTCTACCTTCTGACTGATTTGGATATTGGACTGATATTAGGTCTCCTTCTAACAATTACAATAGGATATAATGCAGATGCAATAATGCAGACAGATATATGTCACATTTGTGTAGAAGTAACCTGGCAGTCAGACTCTAAATGAGCTCTTTCTTTTCATTTTTGTAGCTTAAAGGCCTCCAGCTGGTCAAGTCTTGGAGTTGTATCAGGCAACCCACCTTTGCTGCAAAATCCTGCTGAAACTCTGCAGGTCTTAGAAGACCAAACATTTTCTTAGTTCAGATTTTCAGCTTTTCTAAAAGTTCTACTTGGTCACTGCTATGGCTCTTAAGATCTCTGGGACAGCACTTAGGGCCAGGGCTCACTCCAGCAGAGGCCACTGGTAGAGTCCAGTCCAGGCCCAATTGCTAATGGCCTGCAGAGCACTGCAGAAGAAAAGCCGCTTCCAGTTCCTTGTGTCATTGTAGCCACACAGGAGTTCAACCAGCTAACTCCCGACCACAGTGCTAAGCTCGTCTTTGATGTTTGGCAAACTTCTCAAACCTGGGTGTATGTGGGGAAGGTTTACCCCTTAAGGTTTCCATATTGGTCACAAACAGCAGGTTCAGTCCTCTTCTGTTCCTGCACAGATCCGAATGTGTCATGATGAGTGGGGTGTGAGGTTCCAATTTTATAGTATTCACTGCACAATGGGTGAGGGTGTTTTCTGAAAACTCCATAACTAACAGGAACAAAGTTCCTATGGGAAACTTTCCCATTTTTGCAGCAAATCATGTTTGCCTTGCTGCAAACTATCCCACTGTGTGCCTTTCTGAGTAAAATCCAACAAAGTAAAACTCTGCTGCCCATGGAGGTGGCTGGTATACTAGACAGAGTATGTGCCTAGGGAAATGCGCAGCCTCATTATCCTCAACCACACCAAACTGGTCCTGGGACCAACTCCCCCTTCCAGGGGGCTAGTGCTAACTGAATACAGTTGGCCCAGGGAACAAAGGTCCCTCTTCCTTAGGTTTCCCTTTACACTTAACTGTGAATGGGCAGACCTGGTCCCTTTCAAGTTATTGAAGTACATGAACCATCCCCAGTTCTCCTTCTGAGCCCAGAGCAGTCATACCCAGGTCTTCCTGCCAAAAGGCCTAAAGCCATTGTTTTTGCTTTGGGAGCTGTTTTCACAACTTATTAATGGGAAAAAATGGCAAGGTGTAGCTGCTGGCACGTTAATGCTAATTAGCCTACTGGAGGTACAGGCAGTCAAAGTCTAACTTTTTAAAAGTTACTTATCCTAAATACTTATCAAAAATCCAACTTAACCAGTGAATTGTATTTTTAATGAATAACAAAAACAGCCATTGAATGATTTATGTAGCTTGTCCTAAATCAGAGTTAGCAAAAATACAATTTTTGTTGAATTTTTATTTTCTCATAGGAGCACCTATAGCCCCTTACAGTGAAATTGGATCTTGGAGGGCTAGTTACTTTAGAGACATGCCAACACTAAATTCTTGCATGCAACACTTTTAAATACTAGTCACCCTACTTTATGGGCTACACGGCCTATTTGGGGTAACTTATTTAATATTTAAAAGTAGGGTTTTTTCCAGTGAAAAGTGGTTATTTGGTCAGGTTCGTCTACATATTGAAAATCTGCAGCAGTCAGGCCACACAGGTAAGCCTGAAGCCATAGTTTCATTGTCAGCCTAGTGTATGGCACACCATATGCTGCAGTTCCCAGATGACATTTAACTGTCCATGCCATTGTGCAATTTTCTTGCGACATATAGTATGGCCTGACAAGAAAGTTAAATCTTTCAAATATGTGTTTTTTTGTCATGCACAGACACTGGGCCTGGACACCAGTGTTTCAGTGTGCAGAGTTAAAAACACAGTACCAGTCAGAAATAAAATTGGGGTGATCACACAAAATCTAACTTTTCTTGTCTGTTAAAAATTAGGCCTCTAGTTGGCAGAGGTATGCACCCTGTCCAAGTAGGGACCACAATCGTAGTGAGGGTAAGCTAGATACACACTAAGGGCCCGAGTACGATCTTGCTAGGAAAGCCCTACATACGACTCAGATCTGGAGGGCTTTCCTAGTGAATTGTGCTCTGCGAGTCTGAACGACTGAGTACGATGCACCCGTATGGTGACGGACTTGGTTCGCTCAGACTCCCATTGAACTCTATGGGAGCCTGTATATGGAATTCGTACACAGGCTCGCTGAGACCAAGTCGATACAGCTGTCCGAATCGTGCATCGCACTCGCTCGTTCGTAAGCCGGCTCCATTGCGCGGCACAATTCGGCTGCGAATGAGTCGAACTGACAGGATCGGGTTCAGAAACGATTCGGTAGATGCGGACGAGATCTTTGCATTATACTTGGTCGTTTGGAACTTGGGGCAATTTGGTTGGAAACATAAGCTCCGAATCGGATTTGCTAGTTCCAGAACCCATCTGGAGGCCTTCCTCGCAAGATCGTACTCAGGCCCTAAAAGATAACGTGGGCTGACCCTCTGGTAAATTGGTACAGAGCAGGTAAACCTTTCTAAAGAAGCAAAGTCTAAAGTATTTATGACACACACACATACACACACACACACACAGTAACAGAATGGAAACACCACAAAAACACGCCACACTGGGTTAGAAACATAGATTATATGTTTATGAGTAAAACAAGCCAAAAAAGACAAAAATCCAATTAGTAGAACCGGAGTTATGAATTTTTTAAAGAATAAACCATAAACTAATGCTTAGAAGTCAATAGCGCTTAGGGGTTACTAGAGGTCAAGCTGGACTGGGGCAAATCCAAAGTTCAGGCCAACCGCAATGGAGGGCAAGCCGGCTACAGGACTCATGCAGGTCCCGCTGAGAAAGTGCCTTGGATGGAGCAAGAGTTGATGGTGAAGACTACATGTGAGGAGCAGAGGAGGCAATGCATCGTTGTCGATCCCTTGAATGAGGGTGATGCGTTGGTTCCAATCCACGCAGTCGGTGAAGGCTTCGATATCAAACCCCTTTATGAGGCAGGCTATGCATCATCGTTGAGTAGCGCAATTCGTTGTCATCGAGATGCGCAGACCCTCGAAGTGATGTCTTCGGGCAGGTGCTGTATCGCTGTTGGAGGGCAATGCATCAGTTCTGATCGGTGCAAAGTCATCTATATGTGGGTTTTTGACAGATCAGTAGAGCAGAAATCACCTTTCAAGGGCCCAGGACTGGATCGGCACCACTTGGCAGGGCAGGACTTACAGATGGTAGAGTCCCAGTACTGCTGAAGGGTTGAAGAAAGGTTTGATGGCCCTGAGACTTCAGAACAAGGGGCAGGCCAGCAAGCCCTTGGAGTCACTCTGGGCTCAAGTGAGATGGGTGCAGTTGTTGTCCTCAGCAGGGCAGAGCTCAGCAGGCTGCAAAGCAGCTCAGCAAAGCAGAAAGCAGTTCTTTCAAAGCAGCATTCAGACAGAGTGGCAGGCCCCCCCTTTCATCCCAGCCCTGGCTCCAGACTATCAGTAGAGGGTAATCAGCCTTTTGTGTGGGATGCAAGACACTGCCTATTCAGGTGTAAGTGTCAGCACTCACTCCCTCTTCCTGCCCAGGAAGAGATATCAGAATGTAGATGAATGCAGATGAGTTCTCTGTCACACTCACCCTTCCTGTGTTTGTGGCTGTCTAGAGGGAATGCACAAAGTGTAGCTGTCACCCATCCCAGATGTGTATTTGACACAGGTTGCAAGGCATGGATTACTGATACAACATTGACTCCTATAACATCGAACGACAACACTATTGAGTCAACAATATTGTATACAAAAATATCGACACCCAATACACAACACAAAAATAACACACACATCGATAACAAAAATCGTAAAAAAAATTTCGATAACAAAAATATCGACAAAAATAAAGAACACAAAAATATCGATAACATTAAAATAAAATATAACACAACAAAAACATCAATATAAATAATATCAACACAAACATCAATAAAATACATATAAGCTATACCAAAAAATAACACATAAAACATCAAAATCAACTATTTTCAATAATAAAATGAAATAACATATTCCAAACATTATAAACAAACACTTAAAAATATTACAAAATTAATAAAATTAAAAAAACAAATACACTCAAAAACCACCAACAAATAAATAAACAAACAATACAACTTAAAAAAATAACAACTATCAAAAATAAACAAACATAAATATATATCATATATAAAAAAATTATAACATTTATTTACACATACATTTTAATAAAAATAATAAACTAAATAAAAACAAACATTAAATAAACATATTTAATATTAAATAAATTAAATGGTAACTGCCAAAAAATTCTAAAAAGCTATCGCGACCAACACAAACCAATAGAAAACTCTAACTAAATAAATAAACACTCTAAAAGCAATCAATTAATTAACACAAAATTTACCGTGAAACGGACTAACACTCAAGAAGCACGAAACTTTGTGATACAGAAAACAGAACGAAAAAGAACTACACAATCAACTATTAAAAAAACTCTCCTTAAAGGTAAGAACAAAACTTTGCAACTAAATAAAGATAATTAGCTTAAAAAAATTACTAAACTATACTATAACATGTTTTCCTTTATATGTCACAGATTAAACTTCACTAAAACACCACCTAGAAAATTCAAAACAAAGATTTACTTCCAAAACAACAACAAAATCAACATTAAAAAATATATAACAAAGTAAGTATATAACTTACCCAACAAATAAAGTAAACTAATAAAAAACAATTAATTTAATAAAAAAATATAACTAACAAATATTTTTCTCTTAACAGCTTCTACAGACTTCAACAAAACAACATCAACAAAATAAACTTCATCAACTAGAAATAGCAAGTATTTTTTTTTTATAACTAAATAAAAATAGAGATTAAGGGGCCGATTAGGATGGCGGTCGGAAAACCATTCCGACCGCCATGGTAGACGAAATTCACTGCCCGCTGGTACCGCATAAAAACCGGCGGTCCGATTAGTATCAACTGCCAGAAAAATCAGACCGCGGCGGAACGATGCCACGAAAGACCGCCGGTAGCGGGTGGAGCAGGTGAAAAACTGTCTGCGGCGGTCAGATTCGCGGCGGAAACGCCCATAACTGCCGCTAGGCCAGCGGAGTGACTGCACGTAAAATTAGGATACCATTGAGGTGACAGCGGAACGATCCGCTGTTTACGACCGCCACGATCGCAAACAGTGATGAATGGGAGAGCCGGCAGAAGGGCTGTTGCATACCCACTGCCGCGGCCGCTCCGGAACAAATATGGCGTAAAAAAAAAAACACACCACAAGGCCACCAAGTGCACACATCAAACTAGCTCAGCCCCCCAAAACACCTAACACACACCAATGACACACCCCCATGGCAACTAAAGAAATACAAATCCCAGGACAACCCACACAACCCACCTGACAGCAATACCACATTTTGACACACCCACATAGCTGAGTATAAAACCAGCCCTTTCCCTGACCAGAATCCTTTGCAGTACTCCACCCCTGAAGGAAATAACCCTACAGCACAAAGGAGAGGCAAACCATCACACATCCCACCAGCACAACAACACACACACACCCCACTTACATCACCCCACCACCCTCACACCCGCACCTCAAACCATTTGCACATCACACACCATGGCACAAAAGAAAATGCCTAAATTCACTGACAGTGAGTTGTCAGTCATGGCAGATGAGATAATCAGAGTAGAACCACAATTGTTTGGTAACCCGGTCCAACAGACACCATTAGCCACCAGAGCACAAATGTGGAGAAGGATAGTCCACAAGGTCAATGCAGTAGGGACCACCCCACGCACCAAGAAGGAGATCATGAAGCGGTGGCATGACCTCAAGAGGCTGGTGAAACAGAAGAACTACAAGAACCGTCAGCTGGCTCAGATGACTGGCGGTGGCCCTCCCATTCCACCAAGAACATTCACTGCATGGGAGGAGAAGGTGCTTCCCGTACTGCATCCAGAGAGTCTCACAGGAGTACCCGGGGGAGTGGAGGCTGGTAAGTACAAACAAATGTCTACCATTACACTGCTATGTACTGTCTTGCACAACTACAAAGCTACACCTCCTAGGCCCAAATCAATTCATGTGCACCACACACTACACAACACATGTCTCACAGATGTAACATTCACTCCCTCTGAATCACCCCAAAGGTAGACAGCAACATTCCCAGGGTTGCATGTGTACAGGCAGCCAGTACTACAACTCCCACAAGGCCCCCTTGTCCTACCCCTGAGAAGGATGTAGCACTCCACCCCACCCAGAAGCATGTGGCAGCCATTGTATTATTCACCTTCAACTACCAGGTAGGTATCTATCTTCACAGGGAGGGTGTTTTGAGAGTGGGAGGCCTGCACTACAACTCCCACCAGGCCCCCTTGTCCCACACCTGAGCAGGATGTAGCACTCCACCCCACCCAGAAGCATGTGGTAGCCATTGTATTGTTCACCTTCACCTACCAGGTAGGTAGCCATCTTCACAGGGAGGGTGTTTTGGGGGTGGGAAGCCTGCACTACAACTCCCACCAGGCCCCCTTGTCCCACCCCTGAGCAGGATGTAGCACTCCACCCCACCCAGAAGCATGTGGCAGCCATTGTATTGTTCACCTTCATCTACCAGGTAGGTAGCCATCTTCACAGGGAGGGTGTTTTGGGGGTGGGAGGCCTGCACTACAACTCCCACCAGGCCCCCTTGTCCCACCCCTGAGCAGTATGTAGCACTCCACCACACCCAGAAGCATGTGGCAGCCATTGTATTGTTCACCTTCACCTACCAGGTAGGTAGCCATCTTCACAGGGAGGGTGTTTTAGGGGTGGGAGGCCTGTACTACAACTCCCACCAGGCCCCCTTGTCCCACCCCTGAGCAGGATGTAGCACTCCACCCTACCCAGAAGCATGTGGCAGCCATTGTATAACAACAACCAAACTTACAGGTAGGTATCCATCTTCACAGGGAGGGTGTTTTGGGGGTGGGAGGCCTGCACTACAACTCCCACCATGCCCCCTTGTCCCACCCCTGAGCAGGATGTAGCACTCCACCCCACCCGGAAGCATGTGGCAGCCATTGTATAACAACTACCAAACTTACAGGTAGGTATCCATCTTCACAGGGAGGGTGTTTTGGGGTGGGAGGCCTGCACTACAACTCCCACCATGCCCCCTTGTCCCACCCCTGAGCAGGATGTAGCACTCCACCCACCCAGAAGCATGTGGCAGCCATTGTATAACAACAACCAAACTTACAGGTAGGTATCCATCTTCACAGGGAGGGTGTTTTGGGGGTGGGAGGCCTGCACTACAACTCCCACCATGCCCCCTTGTCCCACCCCTGAGCAGGATGTAGGACTCTACCCCACCCAGAAGCAGGCGGCAGCCATTGTATAACAACAACCAAACTTACAGGTAGGTATCCATCTTCACAGGGAGGGTGTTTTGGGGGTGGGAGGCCTGCACTACAACTCCCACCATGCCCCCTTGTCCCACCCATGAGCAGGATGTAGCACTCCACCACACCCAGAAGCATGTGGCAACAATTCCCCTCAACTGTGTCACAGAACAGGTAGGTAGACAGTGCATGCACCCTGACACTCCCGTCAAAAAGCATGGAGCCATATGACCACACCAGCCCTCACATGTCATCCAACTTGGCATAGATCCAATAGCCACTTCCAGTGTGCAGACAGAAAAGCGTATGTAACTGTCACAGAAACCAAAGTGTGACTCACCAAATCACATGTTGAAGAAATTCAGGGCACAACCATGCACAGCACTGAATGCTATCTTGAAGTGCCATGGGGGCAGAGCATCAAGGCCCATATGAAAACAAAACAAGCATGGACAGTAGTAATAAGAAAGCAAAGCACATGATGTGACAAAGGTATGCATGAGACTACAATGGCTAGTTCATGCCCAGTTGTAATGTCTTCCATGCAGAGTGAACAGCAAAGATGCTGCACATAAAGTTATTGTGCTGCTAGTCATTAGATGATGACATGTCCTCGTAATCACACAATCTGCACGTTGTGCATGGTACCTATTGACATGTCACACCATGGACAAGTAAGGTATGTACCGCCACGTCATGACATGATGCTCAAAACTGTGCAGACATACAATGTAATATCAATGTGAACTGTGTGGTGTATAACATGTAACAACAAAATATCTAACACCAAGCTTGAGGGGTGCACTCCAAGGACCATTTACCTCTGTTCCACAGGTGACCCCCCCTGGAACATGGACTCTCCGTTGCAGACTCCCTAGATTTCTCAGATGCAGAGCCCGAAGCCGGCCCATCAGGCATGCCAGGGCGCAACAGGTCCCAGGAACCCACTGTCCCCACCGCCACCACCTCAGCAACAACAACTACGCTGACCCCTGCTGTAACGACCTGTGCGGCCTCCACCACCACCACCAGTGCTGCCTGCAAAACTGTCACTACCTCAGGTGGTGTCCACCCCACCCCACAATCTGAGGAGGGCAGGGAGAGTACGCGGGTGCGTAGAGTGGTGACACCACAGGTCCGGGACAGCAGGGCAGGTGGGAGGGCAACTAGGCGACAAGACCAACCGGACACTGGGACCGAAGCCCTGGCCAACATTGCCAGAGTCCTTGGGGCCTATGAACAAGCCCAGGGACACACGGGCCAGGCTCTGGAGGAATCCCGTGAGCTCCGCCTGCTGCTGAGGTCCATAGAGACACAATTGGGCCAAATTGTGGACCTCTTGGGCCAGCTAGTGGTTGTCCTGAGAGACAGGCCTGCGGCCCAAACAACAGCTCAACCTACCTCCAGTGGCCCGCAGGATGACAGTTCCCCCACCTCCCCTGCGCCACAGAGAGGGGTGAGTCCTCAGACACCGCTGAGCCCGCAGAAGAGGCCCCCCCTGCCAAACGCTCAAGGGGCCGTCCAAAGAAATCCCAGGGAGGATCACGTGGCAAAGCACCAGCCAAACGCCAGTCAAGGAGCCAGCCATGATGGCACCCCTCTTCACCTTGCCATTGACTTTGTTGACTGTCCTTATCCACACTGCCAGGTTAATGGAATGCATCTATTGGACTGTGTGACCACAACAATGTGGTGACTACTCTATTGTCTCATCTACCATCACTGACAACTCATTGATTCACTTTTCACCTGTTTGCAAATATTCACTTCCCTGTCACATATACCTATTGTTAATAAACACTCCTTACACACCTATGTTCTCGTGTGAGCTCCATGTTTATTACAGGATGTACAATGTTGACTGGGATTACAATGTACCAGGAGCACGGATTGTTTGGAGGCATTGAGAGGCAGAAGGGACCTAGGAAAACACAAAAGAACAATATTCACTTGTCAGGTGATGGCATCACAGCCATTACACAACACTTGTCATCAAGGTACTCAAATCTGCACACATTACAATGAGCAACAGTGCCGACATAGACATCCTGTAGCTGGGCACAACTACCCTGTCCCAGAAACATTAGCACCCAGCACAGAGACAACAACAATATCATAAGTGACATGTGAGGGAGTACATGCCAATGTTTGCAATCATGTGCACTGACATGGCATGTGTAGTCAGCAGTGGGCTAAATGTGACACTGGCATTGTTTGCACTATCTTGTGTCATGAATCAGGTGTCTACTGTACACTGTTGAGAACTGGCCATTGCCATTGACACAGCTTGCAGTGTCCATAGGTGCTGTTAAAGTGCTCCGCCACCCAAATCACGGTCATAGGCACCAATGTATATCAGCCATATCGCGGTAGCACCCGCCTGGCCCCTGCGGTGTGTCACCGCCAATGCCCATGCCCTTACAGCCAATGGGACCCGCATCCGCGGTAGTGAAATACAGATTTGGAAATGGCGGTTGGCATTCTCCGCCACCCAAATCATGTTCATAGGCACCAATGTATTGCAGCCATATCGCGGTAGCGACCGCCTGGCCCCTGCAGTGTGTCACCGCCAATGCCCATGCCCTTACAGCCAATAGGAAGCGCAATCGCGGTAGCCAAATACAATTTTGAAAATCACGGTAGGCGTATTTCGCTACCGCGGGGCTGGGCATTGGATGCAATTGAAATATGCACGATCGCGGTAGCGACCGCCTGGCCCCTGCGGTGTGTCACCGCCAATGCCCATGCCCTTACAGCCAATAGGAACCACTATTGCGGTAGCCAAATGCAATTTTGAAAATCGCGGTAGGCGTGCTCCGCTACCGCGGGGCCAGGCATTGGATGCAATTGAAAGATGCACGATCGCGGTAGCGACCACCTGGCCCCTGCGGTGTGTCACCGCCAATGCCCATGCCCTTACAGCCAATGGGAACCGCAATCGCGGTAGCCAAATGCAATTTTGAAAATCACGCTAGGCGTGCTCTGCTACCGCGGGGCTGGTCAATGGATGCATTTGAAAAAAGCTGAGCTGGAACACCAATTGCAGCAGCTTAGAACCACAGAAACTACCCAAGGGGGCTATATATGTGTGGGAGAGAGCCTCACATTTCCACTGCTTCCAGACACCGCTGGCTGACACTCTTCACCACCAACTGCTGCTGCTCCTGTCTCCTGGACCCAGACACTGCTGCCTGACACTCTTCACCACCAACTGCTGCTGCTCCTGTCTCCTGGACCCAGACACTGCTGACTGACCCTCTTCACCACCAACTGCTGCTGCTCCTGTCTCCTGGACCCAGACACTGCTGACTGACACTCTTCACCACCAACTGCTGCTGCTCCTCTCTCCTGGACCCAGACACGGCTGACTGAAACTCTTCACCACCAACTGCTGCTGCTCCTGTCTTCTGGACCCAGTGATGGCGAGGACTGAGAACATCAGGGCCCGTCCCTTCACCACAGAGGAGCTGGAGGTCCTGGTGGACGAGGTGCTCACACACTATAGGAGGCTATATGGTGCTCCAGATGTCCTGGTAAGTGTTTCAGAGTGGAAGTGAGAGTGCAGGGAGTGCACACATGAAGTTGATCTGCTGCAGTATGTGCCTGAGAGTGTGGGTTTGTGTGATACACTGCCTAGCATGCTGACTTCAGGGAAATGGGGTTTGTAGCCTATTTCACACATTCCCCGGGCTGCATTTCAGGATGGGAGGGACATGCAGTCTTTTTGCAGCCGTACAGTGACACTGCAAGTATAGAAATTGTGACTCAGGAGAGACTTTGCCTGTGCTAATGGATCTTTGAGTCCATGAGGTTTTTCACAGCCTCATTTGTGAAATGAGACAGACTTTACATCCAGAGGGTACTGATGGAAATGTGTTTGACTCTATATTGCCACCATGGATATGTAAGCATTATGCACAAGAGTGAAATGCCTGAGGGTGACACTCTTGGCAAATAATACACATATGACACCTCAGATTGCTGTACTTTGAAAATGTCATCCTCCCATTGTTTTCATCATGTGTTCAGACTCGCAGGTGTAGGCACTGTTTGCCCTCTCATATTGTACCTGCATGTGAATGTTCTCATGGCCCACATTAAACCTCAGTGTGAGCCCCCCTAGCCTGCACAGTCACTGCCCAATTTGACAAGGACCCATCTCTGAATGGACAGAGTGAGACATATGGGTTGTCTGCTACCCTATCCATTAAAGAGCTATCTCAGGCCTGTGTATTGCACAAGACAGACCTTGTGAGAAGGGTGTGAGACTGTAAGGTCATGTCCCTAAATGTGACCTCCATGACACAGTGAGCCATTCACAGGGCAAGGACATTGAGGGGTGACACACTGAGTCTGCCCCGACACATCATTTCCAATGTGATGTATGTCTTGCTCTCTCACAAACTGAATCGCAGATGTGGGCCTCCTTCACATTGCTCTCTGTGCTGCCATTCAGCATGTGTCTGAGATGGGCAGGTACTGTGTCCATCCTCATACCTGCATGCATTTTGTTATGATTATCCCATGCTCATGTACTACGTGTCATGCTGTATTGTCTCTGTTAAACATATCTGTGAAGCTGTGCTGAGTTTGTGCATGCTCCTGTACTGAGAGATAGTGGTACATAACCCAGTGTCACAGACATTTCCTCCTCTTGTCTCCCATGCCTGCAGCTCAAAGTCCACCAGCGTAAGGCCGTATGGAGGGCCATTGCACGCAAGGTGCAGGCTCTGGGTGTCTCCAACCGACGACACACACACTGTCACAAGAGGTGGGATGACATCTGCCGGCTGAGCAAAAACGTGGCAGAGATGACGCTGGGGCTGCTCCCTCGGACTGGCAGGTTGGCGCGCAGGAGCATGACACCACTAATGGCCCGCATCTTGGCAGTGACACAGCCAGAGCTGGATGCACGTTTGAAGGACCATCAGCAGCAAGCTGGGGGTGAGTATTCTGGGAAGGGTGACTTTGGTTGTGAGTGACTGCATGTATTCCAAGCCTGAGCCAGTGCTGGGCTCTGTGATGTTGCTATTGTGATGCAATGGCTTGTGAGTGGCCTCTCTGTTGGGTGCAGCTGTCATGCATTTTCGCTACATGTACTTTCTCATGTCATTGATGTAATGGCCCTTGACGTTGCATTCTGAATTATGGGCTTATGGCATCGGCTGCACTGGGGAGTCAGGGATATCCCATGGCAGTGACCGGCAGTGTGCCTCATCTGAGTGTGCTTTCATCAATGTGTGCGGTGCCTGACCTCAAAATTGTGAGAACTACACATCTGACAACAATGTGCAACTGTAGTTGTGCCCCAAAGCACGACATGGTGGATGGCATGAGCTCATGGCCATTGCGAAATTATATTTTGGAGTCTGTATCTGTGTTGTCCCCTTATGGTGACTCCATATGTGACTGTGACAACATGTTGGGATGTAAATCTTTTTCACCCACAGGGACCTAGGTATGCTCAGAGGGATCTGTATGTCTGGTTACACGGAGGCACTGGCAAGCTGTTTGGCTGCGTGGACATCACATGGGTCAATTATGCCAAGTTTGCATGTTACCATGCGATTTTTGAATTGAGGTTGCACAATGTGACTGTACAGGGTGGTGCGCAACATGGGGGTATCACCATCTTGTTTTGTGCATTGCTTGCATATGATGTGTGTGTGTATGGCACTAAACTGTACCTACGTCTCTGTCTCTTGCAGCATCTACCGAGGGCACAGAAGGACAGGGGATGGACACCAGTGGTGAGGCATCAGGCACGACTGCTTCACATGAGCACACTGACACTGATGTGACCAGCGCCTCGGAGGGGGACAGGAGTGTGCTTGAGGAATCACAGCCAGAGACACCAACCTCAACGTCATCTGACGCCAGCGGTGACTCATCGATGTTGGGCACAGGGAGTGGGAAATCTGCCTCCTCTTCCACCACACATCATCCAGTGCCCACCCTCCCAGCTACTTCCACTAGTGCTGCCCGTGTTCGCACCAGTAAGAAGGGAAGAGTGTCCTTTCCCCAGGCACCGCTGCCCCTGCCCCTGTCTCCCCTGCTGCCCTCAGTGTTGAGGCTGTGGACCTTTTGCGCCAGCTGAGTGTGGGTCAGACAACTCTCCTGAATGCCTTCCTAGACCATGACAAGAAGTTGGCACCGGTAATTGCCTTCATGGAGGGCATTCATTCAGACGTGGGTGGGCTACACAGGGCTGTCCAGTCTTTGTCCTCCACAGTGACGGCAGCCATTCGGCTGTCACAGGCTCAGAGTCCAGCTCCAGTCCCTTCGGCCACCCCCCTGCCAGTGGCTACATCTGACGAGAGTGATCACACACCACAGCCATCAGGCTCAAGGTACACCACATGCAGCACACAACAGCAGCACCCGAAGCGGGCCAGAGTGCAGACACCATCCCCAAACCAACCAAAGTCACCCCGGAGCGCAAAGGCAAAAGCCCTTCAGGTGACACTCAGGAGCATCAAGCCAAGAAGCAGGCCTCAGGCTCACATGCCTCAAAATCATCCCCATCCAAGGACCCACCCGTCCCAAAAGCGTGTCCCAAAGACAAGCAGACAGTTGACGTGCCTGCTGTGAAGCTGGTGCCTGCTAAGAGTCTGCAGAAAAAGCCCTCTAAGGCAGATTCACCCATAACCTGAACTCCCACCCACACCCCTGTGAAGCTTGGAAAGGGGTGCGCTGTAGGGGATTCACCTGGTCAACAGGGGATGGAGGTAAAAAGGCAAGGCCAGGCCAAGCATACCGCCGGATCCATCAGATCCCCAGAGGGAGGGCCACCGCCTGCACCTGATGCACCTTTGGTGGAGAGTGTGCCTGTTGTGCCCGCCCCACCTCCCACCTCCCACTCATACAAAGACCAAACTTACCTATCGAGTCCCCAAGAAGTGGAAAGGCACCCCTCCACATTCTCCCTCACACACTGTGTCTCACGGCAGCATGTCTCCGCCTCCACGTGCCACCACACCACCCGGTCCAAGCAGCCCTCCGGCTCACAAAGCTACTGATGCCTCTACCTCAGCTGGTCCTCTCTCTCCCAGGTCCAGTCCTCCAACTGGGCCCGACAATCAGCCACCTCCCAGTTCGACTGACAGCCAAGTCTGAGGCTAAGTCCCACTCCCACACCTGTCTCTCCCACAGCGGTGCCTGGACTGCCCATTGTTAGCCCCCTAGCTGTGTTGCTGACCATGGCAGTGTACAGTCTCACACATTCCCTGTGCAGGTTCTCATGCACACATGTGCCTACTTTGAACTGTGGACTGGCCACTGGCCTTGCTGTTTGTAACCATGGATGCCCATTCCCTGTGCAGGTTCTCATGCACACATGTGCCTACTTTGAGCTATGGACTGGCCACTGGCCTTGCTCTTTGTAACCATGGATGCCCATTCCCTGTACAGGTTCTCATGCACACATGTGCCTACTTTGAGCTATGGACTGGCCACAGGCCTTGCTCTTTGTAACCATGGATGCCCATTCCCTGTGCAGGTTCTCATGCACACATGTGCCTACTTTGAACTGTGGACTGGCCACTGGCCTTGATGTTTTTCACTTTGTTTGCCCATTCCCTGTGCAGGTTCTCATGCACACATGTGCCTACTTTGAACTGTGGACTGGCCACTGGCCTTGCTGTTTTTCACTTTGTTTGCCCATTCCCTGTGCAGGTTCTCATGCACACAAGTGCCTACTTTGAGCTATGGACTGGCCACTGGCCTTGCTGTTTGTAACCATGGATGCCCATTCCCTGTGCAGGTTCTCATGCACACATGTGCCTACTTTGAGCTATGGACTGGCCACTGGCCTTGCTGTTTGTAACCATGGATGCCAATTCCCTGTGCAGGTTCCCATGCACACCTGTGCCTTCTTTGAACTGTGGACTGGCCACTGGCCTTGCTCTTGTCTACTTTTGATGCCTATCTGGGTAATATGTAATAAAGACAGTTACTCCTGTTGTCTGCTTTGTCAGTGTCCTTGCTATATAAAAATGTATTATGTATGGGTATGGTTTAATGTGACACATGCTCTGTGTTAGAAATGGGGGTCTCTAGTTGGCAATGGCTGGCGCCACTGTCCAAATAGGGACCCTTCTTCCTAAGTCAGGGCAAGTGGGTTACCCCCTTTGATAACCCCTGCTCAACCCTGTGGTAACGTAGCACGAGCAGTTAGGCCTATCTCAGAGGCAGTGTGTGAAGCATTTATGGCCATGCACAATAAGGCGTAACGAAACCACAAAAGGACACAACTCAAGTAGGTATATGAAAAAATAGCATCTTTATCTAAGGTTTAGTACAAGACTCTCAAAAGCGTTTTAACCAGTCACCATGCATGTAAATCAGTAGGGACTTAAAAAGGGCAATACGTATTTACCAGAACGTGGCACTGGCTGAGTTCAAGGCCTGGGTCTACGTGACCCGTTGCGCACCAGATACCTGCCGTTGGACGGGGACACAGTATGTAGCTTCTCGAAGAAGCGGAGACGGTGACAGGCGGACTCCCAGCGACCACAGTTCTCGATGGCAGTGGTCCGCAAAGTGCACTCGCAATGATTCAGGCACTCCGGGACAGGCGGGCCCTCAGCGGCAGCAGCACATGGCTGAGGCGGCCCGGGATGGTGGTGGCGATGACTCTCGTCGTGCAGCTCTGTGGTGGGCTCGCGGCGGCAGCAGCGCTCTCCTAGCTGCAGCGGCCCACGGGACGATTCACGATGGTGCAAGGTTGACAAAGACGTGGGCACTCAGCGGCAGCAGCTCTCTCTTAGCTGCGGCGGCCCACAGGACAAATCCCAATGATGCAAAGTTAGCAAAGGTGCGAGCCCTCCGCAGCAGCAGCTCTCTCTTGGCTGCGGCTACTCACAGGACAAATCACGGTGATGCAAAGTTAGCAACGGTGCGAGCACTCAGCGGCGGCAGCCCTCTCTTGGCTGCGGCGGCTCACAGGACAAATTTCGGTGATGCACAGTTAGCAACGGTCCGAGCACTCAGCGGGGGCAGCCCTCTCCTGGCTGCGGCGGCTCACAGGACAAATCTCGATGGTGCAAAGTTAGCAAGGGTGCGAGCACTCAGCGGCGGCAGCTCTCTCGTTGCTGTGGCGGCTCACAGGGCAAATCTCGGTGACGCCAAGTAAGCAAGGGTGCGAGCACTCCGCGGCGGCAGCTCTCTCTTAGCTGCGGCGGCTCAAAGGACAATCCACTATGTTGCACAATTAACACAAGTGCGGGCATCCATTGGCGGCAGCTCTCTCTTAGCTGCGGCGGCCCACAGGACAAATTTCGGTGATGCAAGGTTAGCAAGGATGCGAGCACTCAGCGGTGGCAGCTCTCTCTTAGCTGCGGCGGCTCAAAGGACAATCCACGACGTTGCACAATTAACACAAGTGCGGGCATCCATCGGCGGCAGCTCTCTTAGCTGTGGCGGCCCACAGGGTTTCAGCGAAGGTTCTGAGGATTCAAAATAAGGCAGGCACTCAGCGGCGGCAGCTCTCTCTAGCTGCGGCGGCCCACACAGTTTCAGCGAAGGTTCTGAAGATTCAAATTAAGGCGGGCACTCAGCGGCGGCAGCTCTCTCTAGCTGCGGCGGCCCACACACAGAGTTCACAAGGATTACCAGTCCGCGTTCCTCACAGTAGGACTAGAGGTTCCGGATTACTCGACGGAGGCCTCACCTGCAAGTAGAATTCCTAGCAAGGGAATTCGGGCGGCTGACGGGGTGAAGTCTAATGTTCCTGAGACTTCAGCAGGAGGCACTCTCAATTCAGGCCCTTGGGTAGTTTCTTCAGCAAGCTTGGTGAAAGTTTCAAAGTCCTTTCCTCTGTCCGCTCGGACAGAGTTTCGTCTTGACATCCAGAAGGAACACACTTGAAACAGGTTTCAGCGCAGCGTTTTATACCTAAAAAGTCTTTGTTCTCTGCAATCACAAATCACTGCATCCAGCCAGAACCAGTTCGGTGGGGTCGGGGAGCACTTGGTTTACGAGGCGACATCCTGCCCTTTAAGAATCTGGGGGTCTGCTATCAGATGCACAGTGGGAGATGGAGCCATCATTCACCTTGCCAGGCACGGCCCTGCTCGGATCAAAGAGTCACCCCCCCCCATACTCTAAATGCCAATCTCTCTCTCCAGCCAGGTCTGACCCAGCTGGCCCTGCCGCTCCAAAACCAGATGGCCAATACACACGCTAGCAAATGCCTACAGGAAAGCTTCGGGCCAGAAAATACCTCGTTTCTAGTAGAGGCATTTTCGAACACGGGCTACGCTAATAATCCTTACTACAAGATGCATCTCAATGTTCTGAGCTTAAACATATCAAATTCGACGTTCCTATCAGGGTCCTGGGGGCAGGTAGGATTAAGGCATGTAATACTCGGCCTGCACATTCTGGCCTATGAGAACGGGTGGCCTCGCAATAGTAAACAGTGAAATGGAGGGTAACTCGCTATTAGAACATGCTACACAGACATAGTTTAAAAGCTGCTTCGGTGGGTAGCGCAAATCAGCGCTGCCGGCCCACCAGCAGTATTTGGTCTACCAGCCCTGGGCACACACAGTGCACTGATACTAGGGACTGACAGGTAAACCAAACAAGCCAATTATGATTATCCCAATTCATACAGTTATCTTTACACAGGGAGCATTCGCGCTGTGTCACTGATTGGCAGTGGCACAGCGCCCAGAGCATCTAAATCCAGCCAACATAAAAGGTCAGAAGCGAAAAGAGGAAGGGAGACCCGCGCCAATGATGCCAGGTCTAACACTCTGTATGCCACTTTAACATTGCCAATGGATTGTTTCACTTTTTCAGAGTTTACCAGAGGTGACAGGCACTTCAGTTCTTCTTGACTCTGGGGCTTGGGGGTGCAATGATGGTTGTTTGTGATGACCTACTGTTATCCTAATCATTCTATGGTCAGGTTTGCTAAATTGTACACATGACATGTTAGGATTCACTACCAGCACAGAGGGGAATTCTATCCACAGGATTGCAGGCAGGCTGGCCAGGGTCCATCATGTGTGTGTGATCTTTCTTGATGTGTGAACAGCAGTGTTGGTGTATGGTCATCTTGTGATGGCCTGTCTTCCTAGTCACATGGTTACATTTGAATGTGTGCACTTGAGTGGTCATGAAGTGTGAAGGGGGTGACTTGGTCAGTAGTGTTGATGTGTGTGTGCCCCTGCAATGCCAACTGCACACATGTATCACCCAGGAGCTGAGTGCCTGTTTGTTTGATTTGTCAGACCTGTGCTTGTGATTGTGTGCACATGTGGGAGTTGTAGGTTGTGCACTGTGCAGTGTGTTGGTGTGTCCTTGCACTCCTGGGGGACACCTACTTGTTGTTGCTGCCAGTTGTGAGTATGCAGAGTGTGTGACAGCCAAGTCTGTGTTGTGTTTTGTTGATCAGCCATGTGTCTTGTTGCTGTTTGTGCTCCCTGTGCAGACCTGCTCAGCCACACTGACATTGTTGGTGAGTTTTCTCATGCATTGCTGTCACTTGAGCCATTTTTGGCTCCAGTATGGTATGTGGAGTCATACCATCCCCTAGCTTTGCTTCTGAAGCCTACCCATTGTGAGTGACTCCTCCATGTATTTGTGTATAGTACACTCCTGACCTGTCCACTACTGACGTACACACCACTTCACTATCATGTCACCTATCCCCTTGGGTTGCCAGTGTGTGAGCCTCCTCACCACTTCATTAGTTACACTGTGCTTTGTGGTGCTGATCTGTGCACAGGACCAATGTGCCACTCAGGACAGTTTCACATATGGTTATGTGTGATTTTCTTGTACTGGTTTGCAGTCATGGTTGCTCATGTGCAGTGCAACTGTTTGTGCTGCACATTCCTCTGTTCATGTTGTTTGCACCTGGGTGTGCATCTGTGATTGTTGGGTTAGCTGTATGTGTGTTTGGTGAGGTACTGCTACCCTTCCAGAGTGTGATGTTGCCTGTGTGATGTGCTGATTTGTGTTGTGGTAGTACATGGTGTGACATTGAGATGTGTGTGCTACTGATTTGGTTGGTGTGCACACACTGCTTGGCCTGCATGCAGTGCTGTCAGTGTATGTTGCCTTGTACTTGCCTGGTGTGCATCCCCTGATGTCCAGCTGAGTTTGCAATGTGATGTATTGGCATGTGCATCTGTTGTGTTTTTGTTGTGGATGTATGCAGTGTTTGGGCTGTGGTGGCTCTTTCTGCTTACAGATGCTCTGTGTGATGTTCTATTTGCATTACATTGTGTGTGAGTTGTTTGTGCATTGTGATACATTCAGATGTGTGTTGCAGGTGTAGTGTTGATTACTTGTGTGTGTGTCACATGCAGCAAGTTATATTCTGGTTGCTGGCCTTGTTTTGAATGCACACTAGTGCTATGTCCTCCTATCTTTGACCTCTCACTTGTCAGGATTGTGCATGTGCATGCATGTGGTACACTCTGACACCATGTTGACTTGATGGGTGGTGTGGAGTGTCTGTCTGTGTTAGCTTATTGTCCTATTGATCCCAGTTTGTGTTCCTGATTGTTTTGAGATGATGCACTTCTTGTTTGTGTTGGGGTATGGTGTCTGTGCATTGCTCCTGAGTGACAATGTTGTGTACTCCTGTTCTGTCTAGGGACGCATTGCCTTTCCACTGTTTGGCTGCACATGTCTGGGCTTGTTGGACTTCTGTGGATGTTGTTGGTGAGCTTTGTGTTTGACTGTTGTTTTTGTGTCTGCATTGGTTCAGGCATCCCTGAGTGTGAGTGTGATGTTTGTGGATGCAGCACAGGGTGTGTGGTTGGTTGTCAGTGAACTCACAGGACCTTATTTGCACCATTATGTGTGTTTCTCACAGGTGTGGAGTGTTGCAGGTGTGAGGTGAGTATGTGAGGGGCATGTGTGGAGGTCCTACTTGTGTTTGACAGTCAGGGAGTGTGACAATGAGCCATGTGTGTTGTGCTGATGACATACACATGTCAAGTAAGTTGACACAGATGTGTGGCTGGTCACTGTATGACTTCAGACGCTTCCTATCATTCCTGTGCCTATGCATAGCTTGCCTTGCTGTCTCCCTGAGTTGTTGCACAGAGGTCACTGTGATTTAATTTCACTCACTGTGCCTGCCATGTCTGATTTGATGGCCTAAGGGTGGTGTGATATGTTCCTTCTCTTGCATGTGATGTACACATGCTTTGTGGCTTGCTCCATGACTTTCCAGCACTGTCCACCTCACTTTTGCCTAGCCCATTTATTGTCCTACATTGCTGCTGACATCTGGTATGTGTATGTGGCTGTGTGTCAGTGTAGGGTGTGTCTGGGTGACTTGACAGGCAGTGTGTCCAGTTGAGTGGTTGTTCATTTGCAGTGTGAGTGTTCATTTTGTGATTGGACTCAGTTTGCTTGACATGAGTGGGGGGTAGGTGTGAGGAGGAGGAATGCCCTGCCCCTGAGCTTCTGTGCAGGGTGTTCCTCTTCTCCCCCACCTTCTGAGACAGGCTCCCTGGTTGTTTGGTGTGTGTGGTGCAGGGTCTGCGTACACCTGGCTGGTTAATTGTGCAGGGGGGACACAGGAGGAGCACACAGCATATCCCCTAATGGGTGTGGGGGGCGTAGTGTGTGAAAGGTGAAGGTGAGGCCCTATGATCTTTGTGGACTGCACATGCCTGGCGCTGACCCTGCCTACTACATTGTGCGCATGTTTTCCCACGTCTGCACCGCTGCAGTGACGCGACCGGGACATTGCTGTGATTTCGTAGTTGATGGATGGCCCGGATGCGGAGGGGTGATTTAGTGACAGGTAGGACATGTGTGGGTACACTTGGGGATGTGTTCCTGTCCCCACCAGAGTGTCTGATTTGGACAGGAACCGTATGTCAGCCCAGTAGTTGTGTGTTGTGGTTGTGTGCGGAGTTGTGTGATTGCGTACCTGCGGCATTGTCCACGACGGGGCATTATTTGCTGGTAGTGGAGCAGGTACAACACCGGAAAGGCTTGTAGAGCTGGATCCATTGTGGTCGGGACCGGGTGGAGGGGTCCGGGTCTGGTTTCGCGCTCCGCTGTCGTGCTTCCGCTGTCTCTGGTTGGGTGGTTTTTCCACTGCGGTGTGACGGGCTGTTTGGGGCATCGTGATTTGTACGGCGGATGGGACGTCACTCCGCACGGCGGTGGGTCTCTATTGGCTCACACCGCCGAGGTGGCTGGCGCATTTTTATGGCTGGTCACGTCGTACCGCCGTGGACGGTAAAATGGGCTGTTTGCCCATCGTAATATGGCGGGCGTGAGGACCGCTGCTGGCGTGCGGAAAATGACATTTTCCGCCACCGCCAGCACCGCGGAGGTGCCTCCGCCCGCCATCCTAAAGAGCCCCTAAATAAACAAAATAATCAAATTAAATGTAACACTTTAATAAAAATAACATTTTCCTTTTAAACGAACAGAAAAAAAGAAACCAGTGAATAAACCATGGACATTGAAAAATTATCCAACAGGAAAATTCAAGGAAGACAAATGTAAGTTTATTTTCAAATATAACAATTATAAAAACATGTTTACTGTTCAAGACTTTATAATTAAAAAATAAATATATAAATATATTCACAGATAGACAAATAAATGGCAGAAGGAGCAAAATTCATCACATCACAAAAGGGAAAACCACTTCTGTGCTACATGGCTATACATAAACACAAGAAAAAATAACAGGAAACAAAACCCATCGGAAATATAGTAAATACTAATCCAATTCTTGCTATGGGAGAGCCACAACAGCCGAAACAAATGTTATTAATATCAGGAAACACAACCATCCCCCCAATGTCACAGAAATCAAGGTCAGAGTTGCTTTAGAAACCATCAGAGAAGCATGCACCAGCTCCCAACAGACCAGTACCCAAATATTATAAAACGTATTAACTAGGGTTCCTGAACATGTCACAGGACAACTACCATCCATTCCCATTCTAAAAAGATTAATACCAGAACTAAAAGAGCTAATGCTCAAACACCCCCCACCCCCCAAACCTTTACAGAAATAGAAATCTTACAGGAATACACTGTCACCCACAAAGATGAGAAATTCATTCTTCATGACAACAACAGTCATGAAAAACAAAGTTTTATCTTTGTCACCAACAACATACAAAAGTTAAAAAACTGCGAAACATGGATTATGGATGGTACATTAAAAGTTTGTTCCAAGCCTTTATACCAACTCTATACCATCCACGGCGAATATGAAGACACTAACATCCTCTTCATATACGCACTACTCCCCAACAAGCAAAATACCACCTACGTAGAACTCCTTACAATAATAAAACAACACACCGACAACTACTTCCCACAAAAAATAATCATTGGCTTTGAACAAGCAATGATTCAGTCAATTTTAAAAATATACCCACACACTGCAATACAAGTTTGCTATTATCACTTCAACCAAAGTATCTGGAGACACCTCCAAAAATCTACACTTAGGGGGTGATTATGATGGCGGGCGGATCGCCACCGCCGGGCCGGCGGTGGTGATCCGCCCGCCATCTCAACCTGATTTACCCCCGCCATATTATTATGGCGGGGGTAGCGCGGCGGACGCAAAGTGCGTCCGCCGCTTTTCCGCCAGTCGGCAATCGTTCCGATTGCCGGCCGGGCGGAATTGGGCCTCAATATGGTGGCGGTGCCTAGCAGGCACCGCCATCCATATTAGGATGGGTGTGAATCAAGGCCTTTCCATGGTGGCAATGCGGCCATGGAAAGGCTGGCGGGGATTCACTTTGGGGGCCCGTTGCGGTCCCCCGGGGGTGGGGTGGGCTGCACTTGGGGGGTACCTATGGTACTCTCCTACATTGCCATGCACAAGGTGTCAGGCACCGCGCGGTGCCTGCCACGTTGTGCATGGCAATGCACAACATGCCTTTTCACCATTGCGGCGGGTGCTGCTTACAGCAGCACCTGCCGCAATGCTGGAAATGCAGAATGCGACTGCCAGGGTGGCAATCGCATCCTAATTAGCGGTGCGGGACCGCCACACGTCTGGCGGCCGGTCGCAGCACCGCAAGGATGGCGGGCGGACTAAAGTTCGCCCGCCATCCTAATGGGCCCCTAAGTATAGATTATGCCACAAATAGAAGCTTTAACTACCAAATCAAAAAATGAATAGCCCTGGCCTATGTACCAACAACTGAAGTAGCCAACCACTATTATATACTTCTTGAAAGCCCATTCTACCAAGCCAACAAAACAAAACTAACTTCCTTCCTAGACTACTTTGTAGAAACCTTGGTGGGAAGGCTACATAGGTCAGGGCACTGAAGGCAACCAAAGTTCCAAATCCCCTGGTGTAACATCTACAATAGCACTCTAGCTCAGAAAGTTAAAACTAATAATGCGGTGGAAGGATGGCATAATGCCTTACAAGCCACAATAGGAAGAGGACAACCAACCAACACCCCACCGACGGCTTTTTACCCCCTGCCACATTAGCATGGCGGGGGGTACCACAGCGGACGGAAAGACCGTCCGCCGCTTTTCCGCCTGTAGGCAATCTTCCCGATTGCCTACCGGGCAGAAAAGGCCCATAATATGGTGGCGGTGCCTTGCAGGCACCGCCATCCATATTAGCATGTGGCATTTTCAATGCCTTTCCATGGCGGAGATGGCTGTTGGAGGCCCCCGGGGGGGTGGGGGGATGGGGGGCTGCACTTGGGGGGTACCCATGGTACCCCCCTACATTGGCATGGACAAGGTGGCAGGCACCTCACGGTGCCTTTCACGTTGTGCATGCCAATGCACAACATGCATTTTCAACATTGTGGCGGGTGCTGCTTACAGCACCACCCGCCACAATGTTGAATATGCGGAATGCGACC
This sequence comes from Calotriton arnoldi, assembly GCA_963921515.1. Taxonomy (NCBI): domain Eukaryota; kingdom Metazoa; phylum Chordata; class Amphibia; order Caudata; family Salamandridae; genus Calotriton; species Calotriton arnoldi. The sequence continues at coordinate 64,859 of CAWUFW010020553.1, read as the reverse complement.
GCCAGGGTGGCGGTCGCATCCTAATAGGCCCAGCGGGACCGCCGCACCTCTGGCGGTCTGGCCCGTTTACCAGTACGGTGGCGGGCGGACTTTGTCCGCCCGCCATCGTAATGATGCCCTTAAATAGGCCCTAAACTCAGTAAGCAAACAAACACAATGTATGAATACCTACAACACATAACTCGACTATTTCCAAACACCAAAGGGCTAGAATACCTAGACATGATTGGCAAATATATACTTTAAACAAAAAACAATGCTAAACATCATACACATTTTAAAATTACAAAACATTTAAGCAGCATAATTCTACTCTTTTTTAAATTAATAATTATAATTGTCATTTAAAAATTAAAAATGTACATATACATATATGATAAATATAATTATTAAAATAAAAAAGAAACAAACAAAACAAATGTGACCAAAAACATTTCCCACCCATATTAATAAAACATAACTACAGTTACGTTGCAGTAGACGGTCCTAGAAAACGAACAAATCCATAGTAGATAAATCAAAAGACGAATCCATCAAAAAAGAAAGCCCAAAAACAATGCAAAAATACAACTGTAGAAAAACGACGCAATCCTCTCAATAACGAAACCCTCAAAAACTCTCAAATCATTTTTTTTTAAAAACGCTCCAACAAACCCGAAAAATATAAATAAATATAAAAAAGTAATTTGTTTCAAAGAAACAAAATACATTTTCCTTAAAAAAAAAAAGAAACGCTTCTTCAGCACCATTTGTTCACGAAACGGGAATCCTGTAAAAAAAAAACACCCTGCCACAATAACATTTATAAACCCACAACCATTAATTTCAACATTAAAACCAACATAATATAATTAAACAACACATAACTAACACTACATAACAGTTTACTACTCATCAACACTACGTCAAACACATAAAACACTAAACTACCAAAACAACACCTAACTACACAAAAAACGAAGATTTAACGCCCTAACAAATCTAACTACACTACCTCCCCATACCCTAAAATTACCTTAAAAGTAAATTAAATCAAACTTACCTTAATAGATGAAACACAGCTCCCAACCACAAGGTTCTGTCTTGCAAAATGACCTACAGACGAAACAGATAGATAGAAAAATGTACAACAAATTGTAAACTGTATATTTAATGTTATATTATCAAAAAACTAAAAATATAATATTTCATATATATTAAAATGTATGTTTGTTTGATGTACTCACCTTCAACATATAAAATTATAATAAGACTATTGAAAATGTGCAACCAATATAACAATGTTTAATTAAAAAAATATATTTGTGAAAAAAGTAAATTATTTAATACATTCAATATATATATTTTTTAGAATAATATTTAATGTACTAAATAATAAAAACAAAATGTACAAACTATAGCTTTGTAAAATACATATTACATAATTTTACAACAAAAATAAAATTATATAAAATAAATTAAAATATGTTAAAACAAATGTACTAAAATATGTACTTTTTTCATAAAAAATGAGAAATAATTAAAATCGAAGAGTTTATAATAAAAGAACTGAAAATATATTTACTTTACTATTACATCACTATACTTCAGAAAAATGTACAATTTTTCAAAACTGTTTATAAAAAGATGTATGTAAAAATTGCAAATGTACATGAAAAATATATATTACAAATATATTATACTTTATAATAAAGTCTAAATAACATCAACATTTCTAAATCATGTTTATAAATATTTTCAAAAATTGTATAACAAAACCAAATCTAAAAAATGTAATTGTGAACAACAAAAATAAATACATGTGTTTGCAAATAAAAACATTAACAATAAAAACTGACATACATCTCCTTTTTTTTATTTTCATATAAACTCTAAGAAAAAACTACATAATAAACCATAAGAATTTGCTATTCCTAACTTCAAAACCAACTAAACACAGGTAAATTGCTGGATAATAAACCCAAAAAAATTACTATTCCAACTCCAAAACCAACTAAACTCAGGGAAAGTGAAAGATATTAAACCATAAAAAATTAATATTCCAACTCCAATTCCAACTAAACTCAGGGAAAGTGCTGGATAATAAACCGCAAAAAATTACTATTCCAACTCTAAAATTAACTAATCTCAGGGAATGTGCTGGATAATAAACCACAAATATTTACTATTCCATCTCCAAGACCAACTAAACTCAGGGAAAGTGCTGGATAATAAACCATAAATAATTACTATTCCAACTCCAAAACCAACTAAGCTCAGGGAAAGTGCTGGATAATAAACCATAAAAAAATTACTATTCCAACTGCAAGACCAACTAAACTCAGGGAAAGTGCTGGATAATATACCATAAAAAACTACTATTCCAACTCCAAGACCAACTAAACTCAGGGAAACTGCTGGATAATAAACCATAAAAAATGATTATTCCAACTCCAAGACCAACTAAACTCAGGGAAAGTGCTGTATAATAAACCAAAAAACATTACTATTCCAACGCCAAAACCAACTAAACAAAGGAAAAATTCTGGATGATAAACCAAAACAAAAAAGAAAATTACTATTCCTAACTACAAAACCAACTAAACTCAGGGAAAGCGCTGGATAATAAACCAAAATAAATTGCTATTCCAAATCCAAGACCAACTAAACTCAGAAAAGATTGCTGGATAATAAACTTTAAAAGATTACTTCGAAATGTGGCTAGGTTAGACTTCGCGCAATACCATTACTATAACCAAAACATCAATAGTGTCCAATAGATGCTCAAGGGAACATGGGGATTAACGTAGATAATGAATTGCATTACTTTCTACATGTATGATGCACCGCATGTATTGATGTCCCCTAACCACATCGTTGTGAACTTCTATGAGACTCTCTATAAACCTGTACATAACCTATGACCTGTATTAATGTTTGCACATATCTTTATCATGTAATTGTGAATGTATATGTGCTTTTGCACAGACTTATATATAACCTCTGACCTGTTTATGCTTTTAGAACCTCGGACCCCTTTAGCTACTCAGATTTCTATTTGCCCTTTTCTTTCCCTGCCTTTTATCTCCATCTCTATACACCTATGTTGGCAAGTGACTCTCTAGTTAACATATTATGCAGCAGACACCTTTGGGATTTTGGATTTAAGATGCTAAGGTACATTTTTATTCTGAAGATTTAGTGTGTCCTTTATTTGGGATATACCTCCAATGACCTGCCATAACCCTCCATTTATAAGTCACCATTTTTTCTCTTTGCCGCCTCTCGCTGTTCGATTGCAAAGAGACTGACGCTGTGACGCTTGTTATTCTAACAAGATGATCCCTGAAAAGGGACGGTGTACATATTGTAAATGCCCCACTGTGATATACATCTTTATTCTAGTGGTTTGATTAGTTTCGTTGGTATTATCCTTCCTTAGATGGTGGCTGGGCACCTTGCCGCCTGGCCCCGTCTCCCTCTTTTTGTCCGTCTTTTAATAGCCGACTACACGCGTCCCTGTCGGCCTATAATATGGCGTTATAGTTTCCGCTTTGATAGAGCCCGTATGTACGTCAAATATATCTCATTGCGAAATATAATTTATGTTCGTACTTTTACCTGCTTTTGAATACCATTATATTGTGCCTGCCTCCAATATCTAATTATACGCGCTACCGCAAGGTTCTCCACTTGACAAACTCCTCTTCTGTTTGTATTTCAAATAACCTCTACAAGATGGCGGCTGAGTAAACCGCCATCCGGGATCAGTCCTTCTTCCCTCTCCTCGACACCTGCATACAAGCGTTTCCTCCGCCTACTTATAGTGGAATGGCTGGAGGTTTTTCTTTGCTGTGAGCCGGATTCTTCTGACGGGAGTACTCTCCATGTACTGGTAAGTGCCCGTAGGCAATTTGCCGTTCCCTCGATTGTTTGTTACATCTTAGGGGCTTGTATCGCTTTGATATGACTTTAAAGCTCACGCTCTGAACTCTGTGCTTCCGGTTTAATCCATCTCTTCTCTGACGACTCAGGCATCGCTCGTAATGATTTATCCTGCGATGTCTTGAGAGTCTCAGCATTGTAGTAAAACACAACAAAAGTTCCTTTATTTGCAACCGCAGCTTTTATGTGCCAGCTTGATATTGCGAGATAATACTTGTTATTTAGATACCGGTAGGCGTACATCATTTTATTTAACTATCTCTCTAGAGAGCTTGTGATTGTCGTATTTTTGATTAGAATGAGGTTGTGATTGATGTATGCCACTTTGGTTTGAGATACACGCCTATATATTTTATTGGGAGACGCACATATTTTCACTCGATTAACGATTTTGACAGTTTGCGATTGTCACATATTTTTTTAGAATGTGGTTATGATTAATGTATGCCACTTTATTTTTAGATACACGCCCATATATTTTACTGTACCGCCTCGGATACAAGCAATACTAAGGTAAATCCTGATTACATTTAACCTAGTGCGGAGAAGTGTAAACGTCTCATTAAGGGACATGGTAGTTCCCCCCGTTACCTTTAATTTTAGGTTCAGAGATAGAACTTGAATTCTTTTGGTATATGACCATTCACTGATCTGCTTATCCTATGGTTTATACGGGTACATCTTTAAGATAAACTTTCTGATTTCTGACATTCAGGCTTAACTTGTAAAACAGTATTATCTGACACCTCACCCTCCAAATAAACCATAATGAGACACTCTGGGCTAATCCTTTCAGAACGCTTTTTTTAAATTAAAGCCTTCTCAAGAATAAGTGGCACGGCGCAGAAACTGTGAGTTTCAGCTATGATGGTATTTCCTAATATTACTCTCTCTTTTCTTCAGACCCATGCTGAATGGGATTATTCACAGGCTTGCCTGGATATTGGCGGACCTGTCCTCAAGCTAACAACTGGTGAGTGATATGTTTGTGTTTTGGCACAACCATGCTCACTCTGGGGCATATTAGCAAGGGCCTTATCGCCGCTTTAGCGCCACTTTTTGCCGCTAAAGCGGCAATATTTCTATTGCCCTATAAGCAAGCTGTCGCTAATAGCTGTTAGCGACAGCGTTATGGCGAAAGCGACCGTTTTGGTGCCGCTTTGCATGTCAGCGATATATATATCGCTAATGACATGCAAAGTAGGCGTTCCCAACTAAAAGCGACTGAAAACAGTCGCAAACACAACTTCCCCTATTAGCAATGCTCGCGAAGCGATAAAAAACTTGCGCTAACCGCGAGTATCGCTGGAATCTAACACCTGCTAAAAACCTGACTTAACCATTCTAGTCAATGGGAGGTGGATTGTAAGGTTAAGTCCTCACCTGCCTATTAGCAAGCTTTTCATTAGCGCGTTGAATTTATCGCTGGATTTCTCGTGCTATTGCTGGGTTTCGCCGCTATCGCTGGATTTTTCATCGCCTTGGAGATAAGCGTTGATAATAACGCGTTATCTCCGCGATGAAATCCAGCGATAGCCGGCGATAAAAAAACAGCGCTAAGCGCGCTTTGCAATAATTATCGCAATTCCTTGGTAATATCCCCCTCAGTTTCTTCTCTGGCATTACGACATAAGTTATGTGCACTTATTGTACCGCTCACTGTGGGTGTCCGCTCTTTCAAATATTCTTCTTTGTGCCCCTGAAGTATGTGCACACCCCCTTATTTACTCTGTCATCTTACCCTTCTGATATGTTTAACTCCATTATCGTGGGTCTCTTCTACCCCCGTTTTTCCTTTCTTCACGTTCACTTCTTTAGCACCTCATCAGATTTTGTTTCACTTGGTGGATTTTTTCGGTGGTCTTCTCACTTGCCCCTTAAAACCCCTCTTTTTTCTTCTTCTTTATAAATCTTGCTGTTCTGATGGTCGCTCTTCAAGCAACAACGACTTTTTGGACAAATAACACTGAATGACTTCTGAGTGTATATTTCTCTATTGTTGTTATTGTAGCCCTGAGGAAGTCAATGGGCGATATACCCAAGACGAAACACGTGTTGGCTACATCGGTTACGCCTATATGTTGATACGAACCATCTGTGAAATACCTATGGCTTCTGAATGTGATGACAACCTGAAAATAAAGAAGAACACTGAAATACAGACTCTGGATTAATACACTTTCTTTGGACTGACTTTTTGATGAAATGATCTTGCCCTTTGCTCGGGAACAGGATTTGGTTTTAAAAAAATGACTATTCCAAAACCATAACAAATAAAGTAAAGGAAAATGCTAAATAATTTAAAAAATATAAATATATAAAAATATAAAACTTTTTAAAACTATGAAAAAAAGCATTTATAAAAATATACATTTTTTTCAAAATTAAAACTTTTACACTTTTTTAATTTGTCCAAAAATTTTAAAAATGAAAAAATACAAAAGACATATTATAAATTACAATATTTAACTAAATTAGTAATAACATTTTCATATAACCCCTTCTCACAAAATAAAAAAATATAAATATTAAATTCTAATTTACAATTACATATTTTTACATTTTACAATTCTCAATTATCTACAAAACAATTTATTAATACTAATAAAATTTAAAAAAATAAAACAATTAAAACAAACATTTTTATTTTAAAACATTCTCCTATCATATATTAATTTAAATAAAAAAATTTAAAAATATTTTCTACAATTTACATCAAAATATTTGCACCCAAAAAACACCTTCAAATTTTAAAAAGATTTAAATTTCACATTTTTGGGGGAAAAATTGCCCATATCTTTCAATAATTTTTTAATAAAATGTATTTTAAACTAACTTTCTTAAATTCCTCCCCACCCGTATCCCCTATAAACCCATCATCCCACTCCAAAAATTTTATATAATTTTATATAAAATTAAAAAATTATTAAAAATTTAAAAACATATTTTGAAATTACTCCCCACCCTTATCGTCTATAAACCCCACATCCCGCTCCTAAAAATAAATACTGATACAATAAAAACAAAGATTTTAACATTTAAAAATAAATAAAAACATATCAAATAACTGCTACCAAATTATTTTTTTAAAAACAACATGAAACAAAAACAAAGAAAATACAAACATTCGATATTATTTGCAACAATATTTTGGCCATCGATATTTTCAAATTTGATATTTCTACATTACACAAAAATCGATATTTATAACAACGAAAAAACTTACCTCGATATTTTCCACCATCGATATTCTTGATTCGATATTCATGCAACTCGATATTTCTACATCAATATTCTGCCTCTGCACCATAAGGCACACAGAGCAGTAAAACTTTACTACTAAAGACGGTTTATAATTACCATTCCACAGATAAGAAACATGATGCAGCTACATCTTTCTAATCAGGAATTACAGACTAAAAGTTCTTTAAGCAATTACCAATGCTAGCCAATGAGAGGAGTAGGCCTCACAGTAGTGAAAAGCGAATGTAGCTGTTTGTCACTACCAGGACATGTAAAACTTAAAAGTACATGTCCTACCTTTTAGTTACACAGTACCCTGCCCTTAGGGCTACCTAGGGCCCACCTTAGGGGTGATGTGTGTAATAAAAGGGGAGTTTAAGGCTTGGCAGGTAGTTTTGAATGCAAAGTCGAAGTGGAAGTAAAATGCACACAAAGGCCCTGCAATGGCAACCCTGAGGCAGGTTTGAAAGGCTGCTTGTGTGCGTGGTTCGATTAGTGCTGCAGGCCAAGTAGTAGCATTTAGGTACCGGCCCTGGGTATATGGTGTACTGCTTTACAGGGACTTATAATTAAACTAAAAATGCCAATTGAGTATGCACCAATGTCACTGTGTTGAGAGGAGAAGCACATGCACTTTAGCACTGGTCAGCAGTGGTAAAATGCTCAGAGTGCTAAGGCAAACAAAAAGATACCAAAAAAGTAGAGGTAAGCAGGCAAAATGTTTGGGGGAATATCACCCTGAGGATGACAGGTCTACCACTTTCTATAACTAATTTTGAACATTTTTATAACGAACGTTGCTAACATTTCAATTTCACTTTCAAACTGAATTAATAATGTTTCCCTCCCCTAAGCACTAGCCAATATAGAGAACCCTTAACTAAATCCTTCTGAAAATGAAAGTCCTCGTGCTTCTTTCTTCTTACCCCATCTGTTTCAGTGTCAATGAGCATTTGTCTCCAAGTCCATGTGTGAATGTGTCTTCCAGCTGTTATGTTGGTCTCACAGTTGACACATCTATTTCACACAGTCGTGTGGAGTTTTCTCCCAGTCCCAATGTATTTGTACCTCCCAACCCTCATGTATGTCTCTCAGTGCCTGTGTTTGTCCCAGTATGTCTATGTGATGTTATATTAATTCTACTGGTCTATTTTATTAAGAGATTGAAAAGAATTGGAAAAGATATTTCCAAAAATGGATTGGGTGTTTTCTCTTGGCTCAGAACTGAGAATCAATGTATCTGAAGAGAAGTATCAGTTTGAACCTATCAGGTGTGCTGACGAGCGACCTTTGCATCACTACCAGTTGCTACTGTGCTAGAAGTGGGCTGACAGTGATGGCCTGATGCAGCCAGCACTAATGTGTGCAGAAATGTAAGGAGGCAGCGCCTCTCCACTTCCTTGCCCTTGAACTTTCAGTCTTTCTGTCAATTATACTGAAACTATATCAGGCGTCCAGTGTTTGAAATTTGCAGTATCTTGAATCTTCCTTTGCATACGTACTGACGTATAGCATGTTTTTCAGCGTTGTGGCACCAATGTTTTACTGGCAGATCGATATATTATTATTCCTGTGCCTTAGATTAGGCATTACCTGATTAAGTTGTGCCTTGACAAGAACCAGACTTTCATAATTCTTAGTTTCTTTAAATATTTTTGTCATCATTACCATGATGACATGGTAGGTTTTGGTTGATCACTATGGGGCTGATTACGATGGCGGTGAACCCGCCACCAGCAGGCTGCTGGTGGCTGGTTCACCGCCATCGTAAGGCCAATTACTGACCACCAGATTAGGATGGCGGGCGGTGAGACTGGCTGGAGGAAAGCCTGCCACGGGTCCGACAGAGGCAATCGTTACGATTTCCTGTCGGACCGCGCCGCATCCACAGAATGGTCACGGTGCCCAGCAGGCACCGTCTGCCAGATCAGGATGATGGATCCCTGCCAGCCTTTCCATGGCGGTTCAACCACCATGGAAAGGCTGGCGGGGATGTACTTTGGGGGCCCATTGTGGGCCCCCCTTGTGCAGGGACAGTTGGTGTGTTTCCCTGCACCATGTGGCAGGCACTGCATGGTGCCTGCCACGTAGTGCAGGGAAATGTAAACAGTGCATTGTTAACATTGTGGTGGGTGCTGCTGCACCCGCCACAATGTTAAATATAGCAGATGCGACCGCCACGGTGGTGGTCACATAGTAATACCCCCTGTTGGACCGCCGTCTTGTAGGCAGACGGTCCCACTCCCCGGCACGATGGCAGACGGACTGAAATCCTTCCCCCATCGTAATGACCCCCTATGTTTGGTGAATTTTCAAACTAAACTCTGTGCTTGCCATTTCTAATGCAGACTGAGATGTAGTAAGGCTAAATGCTGTCACTCATGATCAGTGGCATTAAAATCACTGAATTTCAGTCTTGTGAGATGTCCCGAATCACCAGTGCTTAATTTGAGCCTGTGCTTTCCGGTGCTCAGCACTGGAACTTAATTGGTTTCCGGTGCTCGGCACCTGCACCTAATTGTCAACACCATACTTAGAACAGTCAACCACATGGTGGTGCTGCTCATCTAATTTAGAGATGAGCAGAACAACAGTTGTTTAGAAATACAATACACATTAAAATAGTGCTAATACTAGGCCTGGGCGGTGAACTCCGCTCCGCTCGCGGAGTTTTCAGAACTCCGCGTTACGCAGAGCTCGCGCAGATCCGAAAAACTCCGCCCCGCATAGCGTAGCAGAGTTTTTTTCCTCGCTCGCGTTCATCAACGTCAAGTTGGCGAGCGCGAACGAGGAAAATCCACCTCCCGGCGAGATTTTTCCTCGTTTGCGATCGTCAACATCAAGTTGGCGAGCGCGAGCATGGAAATAAACCTCCCGGCGAGATTTCTTAACGCGGGGGGTCAGGTTTCTCATTGCGAGTGGCCATGTACGCTCGCGACCGCTCGCGTTGAGAAACTGCCCGTTTGCGTTGAGAAAGCTGCCGCTCGAGTAAAAATTTACTCGAGCGGCAGAAAGGAAAGCAGCGCCCGCTTGCGCTGTGCATGGTGCAGTTTGCGATGATTGCACAGTGCGGACAAGCATCCGGCACTGAAAATCACTGCGAACGGCATTTTTCTATCGCACTCCGCCGCTTGCGGAGCTCTGCGTAGCACGGTGGAGTTTTTTTCCACTTTGCGGAGTTTCGCATAGCGCAACTCCACAAACTCCGCCCAGGGTTAGCTAATACCTGCCTCCCCAGCCGTTCCTTTAACTTTGGGGACCTGGAATAATCTGAACTGTCGCATTTACATGTGAAAGAGATGGTTAGTAGTTGTTTTGGCAGTGATGACAAGGGCGATTGGTGTTCAAGCTGCAGTGGCCTCCTGGTCAGTGCTTTGGCACTTACTATTTGACAAATTAAGCACTGCGGATTACTTCTACCACTTTGTTCAACGCAATGGCTGAAAGAGGTTGATCCCCTCTCCTAACTTACTCCCAGTATGATATGCTGTGGTTTGACCCAAACTGATAATCACACTTCGAGGAGGCAAGTTGTCAAGGTGGCTGACCCAAACCTATTTCTATGTATATTTTACATGTAATATTTAAGAAAAAAAAGTCTGAAATAAAGCTTAAGCGGTCTCTAGCACAGACATAACATTGACCATGTTTTTGTAGATGGGTAGAAAAAGACCTGAGAAATCGGGGAAGGGGAGATCTGGCTCCTGCTACATTACTTTAATGATCTCTGGCAATCTCTGGCAACATAAGAAAAGTAAACATAACAATAAGTAATTCTTTCAAAATGTAAAGCCACAGCATTGTTACAAAACACAGCTACCAGTGTGACAAACGTCGAAGTTTGCTGTTGCCTAACCTAACCCAGGACATTTGGGACAGAATTACACGTTTGACATTGCAGAATTTATTATAGCGGGTAACAAATGCATTTATGAGGCATTTTCTCTGAAAAATTAGAAAATCCAAACGTTCTTCTTTTTTAGAATAAATATCACGCACTGGTCGCGGCAAAATCGAGTCATAGTTTTGCTGAATAATATACGGGGTGCCCGAATCCACTAAAGGGTGGAGACAGCAGATGTGTGTGCACAACATCAGAGTTGGAATTTCACAAATGTTTCACACAGGGTTTCATGCCGAGCCTGACAGGAATCTTTAAATCAGCTATTATGTCTCGCTTTGATTAATGGTTTTGCCCGCAGTTTTCTCAGTAAATATGAATAGGTGAAAGAAAGATAAATAAAACGTCTGATAAGCACTGCTTTCAAGATACAATACGACATTCTTTGGCTGCTGGTTGGTTGTTCATGCTTAGTGCCTAAGGGTATGACCACATTTAATTCTACAAAAACAGGAAATACCTGTTATAAACGCCGCCAAGGATTGCTCAAAGTTGCCCAGGAGAGATAGATAAAGAACCTATGTTCCTTCGTCCTAAGGGTTGTCAGACGCTAAGTCGAGGAAGGTGCAGCACGGAGCCGACTTTTGCCGCTTCTGTGTTTTTTCTGCTTCTCGCGGGTTCTTCGGCGCGGTACAAGCACTGCAGCTCGCGCCTCTCGTGCTTGGTGAGTACACACCTTGGCTGTATGGTGGAGGCAGAAGGTGCTTCCTGAGGCCAGTAAGTCGCTGCTTTTTCATTCCGCTTTCGAGCGTATCGTCTTACCTAAAGCACGAATATGACTCTGGAGTTGCCTGTTCTTTAAGCACTGTATCTCCGTTATTGGAATCTTGGTTATAGCTTGCTTTCAACTTTTTACGGATTGGGTTAACTTTTCTACGGTGCATGTTTGCTCTTGTGGGAAGTTATAGGGCGGTGCCCCTGTGATGGTTCATGCCTTCAATACAACACAATCTCACCTGAGTTAATTGTGTATTTTATGCAAGTGTTTCCGTTGATGGTTATGTCACACTGCTTGAAACGCGCCTTTCCATTCCGTAGGAACTGCCCGCAGCAGCTAGGCAGTCCATTTGTAGTTTGGGGAGGAGGTATACGTTGAAAAGAACTTGGAGCTTTGTCACTTCCCAACAATAAAATCAACACTGCCCTTTTGTTTCAAAACTGGGCACCTGCGCGTTCTTGCCATTTTGTATTTCATTCTACATAGAACTTCGTCCCTGTTTTGCTCCAGACAACAACGTTTATACTTTGTTCTTTGCACCAACACAGCAGACCATCAAATGCAGTAGTGCGATCTGCATTCTAAACACATCTTTACTAGGGGCAAGGCAGCACTACAGTTTAGAAAAGAACTCGGTGAATACAAAACATTCTCATTTTCAGTGCAGCATGCATGCACAAATGTTTGATTTCGATCTTAAGGTGAAAGGGCACAGTGCAAACCTCGACAAGTAAACCATGGAGTTTCTGCAGAGGTAGACCCATGTTTATTTATTTATTTATTTGAAAGATTTACATAACGCTAGCTAGACTCGAAGGTGTCAGAGCGCTTTACATGATCGTGAGTGAATCCGGTGAATCAGGAACACAGTAATTATATGAGGCGAGACTCAATAGATAGTAGTACTCAACAACAGCACAGTAACAGAAACCATGATAAACAGTTCGAGAGGATCAGTAGACACTAGACAGCATAAGCAAACAAGCAAAAAGCCGACTTTGACATAAGGTTCAGACCTGAGCACGAGAATAGTAAACCAGGATCAGAGGTCTAAGAATTAAAGTATTTGTTGAGGTGGAGAAGTCTCAGGTCTCTTTTGAAGCCAGGGAAGGAGTAACATGGAATTTTATTTATTTATTTAATGCAGTTTTATATAATGCAAACTTTACCCAAAGGTGTCAGAGCGCTTTACAAAAGAACCAGGTAAGTTACAAAAGGTACACATGATAGAATATATACACTAACAAGTTACATACACGTTAGGTTAATACAGGTATAGAATACATATTTACTAAGTTAACCTCATGTGAGTGCCAGGAGGCCGTAAGGATCATGAAATGGGTTGAATTATTCCTGAAAGTGCCTAAGGAGGAGAAGAGTTTTAAGATCTGTTTTGAAAGGCCAGAAAGAAGGAGTGGTTTCAGAGGGATGGAGGAAGTCGGTTCCAAATTCTAGCCGCATTACCTGAGAAGGATTGAGCCATACATTTTTCCCTTTTGAAGGTAGGAGGTTCGAGCAGTAAGTTTTCCGCATTGCGTGAAGGTCTAGAGCAGCCTGAGATTTTGAGTTTATTTGCCAGATAGCAAGGGGTGGAAGTGTGCAAGACTTTGTGGGTGATACAAGCAGTTTTGTAAATTGACCTTGCTTCGATGGGGAGCCATCGAAGGGAAAATAGTATGGGCGTGATGTGATAATTTCTTTTAGCCCCAATAAACGAAGCGAGCTGCTGAATGGAGGATGGATTTTAGATGGGAAAGGTGGGTTTTGGGGAGGCCAGAAAGGAGAGAGTTGCAGTAGTCCAATCTGGAAAGAACCAATGATCGGATCAAAGTTTTTAGGTCTTGCTTAGGGAGGATGCACCGAACCCCCTAGAGAAGGTACAGCTCGTAACATGCATTCTTGGCAATGGTATTGATATGGGACTGTAAATTAAGCCTTTTGTCTAGGATGACGCCTAGGGATTTGGCGCTGTCAACAATGGTAGGCTTGTTGTTGAGAATGTTCAGATTGTTCATCCATGATTGGACAGGAGGAGGAGAGAGTGAGGTCTAGAGGAGAAGGAATTCTGTTTTGGAAGGATTCAGAATAAGTTGATGTGTTGACAGCTAATCTTCGATGGAGTTGAGGATTGAAATGTCATGTGCAGAAGACAAGTTTAGGTAGATTTGTGTGTCATCAGCATAGAGGTGATAATGGATCCCAGATTTTTTTAGGAGATTTCCCAGTGGTTCCATGTAAAGATTGAACAGGGTTGGCGCGAGGATCGAGCCTTGAGGGACGCCTTGTCCAACAGCCATTGAAGTGGAGAGACAATTTGCTATCTTGATCATCTGGGATCTACCCGAGAGAAATGATTCGAACCATTTGAGCACTGTGCTTTCAAAACCCATTCTTAGTGTTCAGAAGAGTGTTGTGATCAATAATATGCAATCACATTCTGAGACGGTGGACATGTATTGCCTGTTTTCCTAAGGCTTGAGGGAGAGCACCAGACACTGACGTGATGAGGATGGGGAGGGTAATATCTTTGGAAATTCTATGAGGGCCTTGTTGGGAAGGGGCTGGTGATTACTTGTGTTCCTGAGCATTGAAGGTTTGGTGGATAGTAGGTGTAAGGGGGTAGGACCGCAATTTCCATTGTTCATGAGAGGAAGTTTCTTTTTGTGTCTGATTACTGCTACAGGAAGGCTGAATGACAGCCAGATGCAAGATCCTACGCTTTATTGTACTCATGTTGTAGGTGATCCAGGTTCGAGACAGACACAGAGCTCCCTGCCCTGAGAATCATTACTTTACACAAACTCACTAAATCAGTCTCAGTTCTCCTTCATCCACCTGGATCGTCAGAAGGAAAGAGGAAGAGCATGTATAGCACAAACATTTAAAATACAACATTCATGTTTTGCTGTTTCCTTTCAGGGGATTGTATTTCATACAGGCTGCATAAAAATTCTCTTATAATGCTTGACAGTCTTACAGTCACATAAGATAAAATTTCTATGGGTCCGGTCCATGGCCCTGTAGTGTACAGCCGCAACATTAACCTACATATCACCAACTGAACAGGCATGGAACAACTGAAGGGATCTGCCATATGCTGCTGGACAACAGAGAATTTTAACTTAGTTTACAACTCCAGGTCCCAAAAAGCTATATAATACAACCGTTCTTTTTTTTTTTTTTTATTGCACTATACTTTATTTAAAAAATTGTTATTGAGAGTTCGATTCACAGTTGTACATATACAAAATAATGTGCTTACGGTACTCAATTTCAATTTTGGTTGCCATACTTATTCAGACATGGTCCATTCTCAGATCGCAATAAAATCAAAAGTGTCATTCAAAAGTACATAAGAGCACATCTAAAAAACAAAAACAAAAAAAAAAGCCACATATTGCACGATTTCCCTTTAACATTTCATCTTTACAAATTCGCAGACTCACTTCCTATGGACTTCCAACGTTTCTCACATTTTGTAAATGACCCTGATCTTAGTGTGTAGCGTCTCTCCAGCTCTTTAACTTTGTGAAGTTTAGGTCGCCAGGCATGGAAAGTGGGTACAGTATTACTTCGCCAATTCTGGAGAATTAGTGATCTTGCCACCAGACCTGATATAAATAAACATTCCTCTTGCCTTTTATCTATCGTTATGCTTGGTGAACACCGCAGAACTGCAGTATACTTGTCAATAGTTAATGCTTGACCTGTAGTCGTTCTGAGATATTTCTCAATTTCTTCCCATAGTTGCATGATCTTTGGGCATTCCCAAATAATATGAGTCCAGGTACCTCCTTCCTCTTTGGAGCAGTGGAAACACCTGTCTTCAATCTGGGGGTATATATTATGGAGAAACGATGGGGTCCTGCATATAAACCATTTTGTGTAGAATTGCATTCTCCTAAAATTAGCGCCTCTAATTATTGTTGCATTGAGTTTGTTAATTCTATTCCAGACCGCTCTAGGGATCTGGAGGCCTTCTTTCTTCTGCCATTTGTCTCGGGCTTTTTCATAGACAATAGAGGACTTATTTTCATGAAAACTTTCACCCAGCTGCTTATTGACCGCTAATTCGTTGTTTCTAGTAGCGCTTTGCTTAGTTTTGATCTTACTCTTAGCGCTGTTGAGTCAATATTTTCTAAAAAGTGCTTGATTTGGATAAACGACCACTTAAGCATATCTCTAGAATGAAGCAGCCCATTCTCTATCTCTGGCCACATTTTCCATAATACAACCGTTCTTGACATCTCAAAATGAAAATCAGATACAGGATCATATTAACAGTCCACCCCAACAGATCTCTCCACCATTTCTCCATTTAACCAAGAGTGCTCAAGACTTTAAACAAAATATCTCAGAAAGGACAACTCAGTGCAGGAACCATCTAAGTGGACTCTGAATGTAAGAAATACCATTAAATGATCTGCAGGGCTCCTCAAAGCTGCCATCTTGCTGAAAACCATATACTGTGCAGCTGTTTCTCACACTTCTTTTCCCATCACACTGCTAAGCACTGTGTCTCATACTACGATAACCGCACCCTGGTGGTCATTACCCAAAACTTGGAAACACTTCCCACGCAGGATCAAAAACAAAGACAACATCCTTCAAACCACCCACCCTACATGGTGTAGCATGCTACCCATGTAGACAAGCACTTCAGTGCCCCACATGGGGTATTAAGGCTAATATAAATCTTGCATCACAATACAGTAGAATACTGAACACAAAATAACTGCTTTAATACGATCCCCAGATTGACACTTTCACATCTATGTGAAATATCTTGCAACACCTATCTTTAGACTGCTTTACAAGTTTATCCCTATGTGAAATATTTTGCAATACCTCTCTTTTGACCTGTCCACGACAAGAGTTTCAGCGAAGAAAAAAATGATCTGACCAGAACATTCACAGCCCTCTGAAGTGTTGACAGCAGGAAGCTTGGGCAAGCCAAGAAGGTTGTAAATAGATTTTGCACCTCCAGTTTTTGGCTTTGAGGACATTGGAGGGGTTGAAAACTCACAGGTTAGAGTGCACTAACACTGAAGGTAAAACCTATTTCTAAAGAACTATACATTTGGAGAAGGGCAGGGAGCTCAAAATTAGCATGGTTTTTAAAATTGTGGTGAGAAACAGCACTACCTTTTTTAAAAAAGTGACTTTTTTGAAACAGGAAAACTGTTCATATTCACACAAGAGCAACCTTGTAAGTGGGTGGAGTGCTGCTTCTCACATGTGATATTAAATCGTGTGACATTTATTAGAATACATACACCCACTTTCCATGTGTGTCAGTGTATGAATAACATGCTTGTTTCTTAAAAATGTCGACTGACATTTGTCGTTGTGCTTAGGCTATACATTGATGCTAAAAATGGATTGTTTGTACAATTATCAAGTCTTTATAATGAAGTCTTTAACAGAGAATGACTTCACCACTCAACCTTTAATATACTTGTAAGTACCACGCTGGAAAGAATTTGTACCTTTGCCATGCATGTCTTTACCACATAGGTAAGTATTTGTTTTAAAATAATATACATATTAACTTCTTTTTTTTAAACAAAGTTTAAGGATGGGCAGTGGAAAAGGGAGGTCAGGGTACTTTTAGGGGTGGGTAGTGATAATGGGAAGTAAGGGTATTTTTAGGGTTTAGAGGTGAGCAGTGAAAAAAAGAAATAAGGGTAATTTTAGGATTTCTGCATGGATAGTGATAACGGGAGGTTAGGAGTACATTAACTGCACGAGGGAGGGTAAAAAGGAATACATATTAATGTATATTGTTTCTTATTAACGTAATATATATACTAAATACATATATGTGCACATTATATACACACACACACACACATATATACATCCACTGAAAGCAAAGGTTAAAGTAACATTATAGTTAGGTCAATATGTCAGTGACAATGTTAACGCTTTGAACAACAAAAGACACAGAAATTCACCAGTTATAGTTAGCAGCTCTCACAATGACTTGCGCCCCCTATGCACTGCTTATAACCTTACATATGCTATCATTCATGACATGTTCTATAACATCATTTATGACATGACTTATTACATGTCAAATGACATCATTGATGATATTAACTGTGATTTTTTTTAGTTCAAAACGTTAATGTTGTCACTGATAAATTCACCTGACTATAACATTACTTTAACCTTTGGGTTTTTTCAGTGAGCTTCTAGGGTTTTTAATGTAAAGTAATACTTAATTACCATAGGTAAATGCAACCCCATGCCTGAGGCCAGGCTCTGCAGCCAACATCCTCAGATACAGCCAATCCTACGTTTTGCACGGTCTTTCGCTGTGTGCAGTAGCGGGGTGGCCCTAGGGCCTAGGTCTGGCTGTAGCTAAAGAGGAGGGAGCACACATGGCCCCTTGGTATGATTTTGGCTCTGGGGACTCAATCCGCCATAGCCTGTCATAATTTTTATGGGGAGAGGTGCCACACGCCCCCCCCTCCCAAGGCAGATTTCGACCCAGGAACCCCATTCCCTGAGGCTCCTAATGTACTTTTTAGAGGGAGGGGACACGTAGCCCCCTCGCGGGGCCGAATTCAGCTCAGGGACCCCACCCCCTGGGTCCAGCAGCATTTTTAGGGGGGCGTATATGGCCTCCTTCACCAGGCTGATTTCTGCCCCGGGAACCTAATTTGAAAGGGGAGGGAGGCATGCGTCCCTCTTCCCTGGGACAATTTCGGCCCGGGGACCCCATCCCCTGGCATTATTATTAGGGGCAGGGGGCACTTGGCCCACCTCCCTGGGCCAATTTTAGCCCCGGGGACCAGGCCCCCCCTCCCATAAAAATGAATGACAGCCACAGCGGTGGACTCCCCAGAGCCTCTTGAGGCACACAGAGGGGGGCTGCGTAGCTTCCCTCATTATAAATGATAAGATGGGCGTCAGGGGTGAGCTGCCCAGGCCTCGAATGGTTTGGGCAGGGGGTCCACGTGTCCCTCCTCCCCATAAAAAATGCTTTTGGCTCCCGGGCTAGTCTTACCATGACATAATATAATTAAATGCAGCCATTTTATTTTTGATCCTGCAAGAGTCCTGCGGAAATGTGGAATTTTTGCTACTTTTTTTTTCTTTTTTGGCCTGGGAGGGTCCGCCTGGGTTTCCCCCTTGAGGCCTAGGGTGCCAGGGTATCCCTACCCTGCCCCATATATCTTTTTTTTTAATACAAATTCAGGACAGGTGACTAAGTCTCTGAGTCCTGTAATGGCTGCCAGCAAAACTTTTGTCATGTAGCTGGCAGCCAATCCATGAGCTCGCTCTCGCAGGAGTCTGACTCCCACTGGAGCGTGAAGGCCCAAGGAAAATAAAGCTTCCTCGGAACGCTCTATTTTAAATTGGTGCTTCTGTCTAGGAGACTCTTGCGAGCCCAACTGCCAACGTATGCAATTATTTTTTAGCCTTATTTTCTCAAAAAGTACTAAAATTATTTATATCAAATCACAAAAAGCACAATCTGCTGACCAACATTTAGCTTCCTGATGAATTTGGTGTTATTCCGTTCAACAGTTTTTGTCAAAACCTGTCTTAAAGAAGTCGACGGAAAATGTATGGGACTTTTACACTTTGGAACTCCCTTTCTTTCTTGGCCCTGGCTTGATAGATCACCAGACTTTCCATGAATGAGCTGAGGTAGATGAACTTGTTTTTTGGAAAGTTGTGTGAAGATTTGTCAAACAGGGCCAACGTTATTAGCAAACCAAAAAATGCTCTGTCTATGGATAAGCAGACCTGACTACCACAACCGCCACTGGGTAGTTATGGTTAAGTCAGCTGTTTCATAGGAAAAGCATTTTTTGTGTTGCTAATAACTTTGGCCTATTTGACAAATTTCCATGAACCTTTCGAAAAAGGTGCTACTTTTTTTTTGTTTTTACATGGAAAGTTTTAGGGTGATCCATCAAGTGGGGGCCTAGAAAAAATGGGGGTCCCAAAACACAAAATCTCCATGCATTCCCACAGACTGCTTTAAGAAGGGCTACAGCAAAAAGTGCTGAACTGAATTATACCAAATTGTATATGCAGCTAGACCTTAGTCCACAGACTGTGCTATTTGTGATTTAGTGTAAATTTGATTAGTGGTTTTTGAGAAATTAAGTGTCCAAAAATATAGATATCTGGATGGTTGGGAACACAAGAGCTTCGAGAGAGTCTCACGGGAGTGCCAATTTTAAAAATAGAGTGTTCTAATTTCCCTTGTGTCATCTCACTCCTGCAGGAGTCTACAAGCTCTCTGATTGGCTGCTAGCAACATGAGAAAAATGTTGCTGGTAGCCATTAAGGACTCAGGGACTTGGTTCCCTGTCCTGAACATGAAACAAAATGATATAAGGGGGCAGAGTAGGGATACCCCAACCCCTATGCCCCATGGGAGTAAGCCAGAGGGACCGGTATGTGGCCAAAAAAAAAAAAATCAGCAAAAATCATTGTGATCCTGCAGGACTCCCTTGGGCTCGGTCCGCATTGTTTAATTATAGGCCCCGGGGAGCCCACTCATTGGCCTTATTTAATAAGGGGAGGAGGCCACATGGCCCCCTCCCCAAGGCTCCAGGAGGGTGCCCACCAGGTCACTCACGATGTTTAACAGGACCATGGGATTCCAGCGCGATTGCAGCAAAAAAAACAATTTCTTTAAAGGTTGGCCCCTTGAAGGTTCCACTGGGACCCCTCCACAAGGACTAGGGGGGCAGGGCATCCCTACCCTGCCCCCTTATATATTTTTTAAAAACAATCTCAGGACATTTTCTTCCATGTTACGGCTGGCCGGGCGTGCTGTCCTGTGGGAGCAATTAGGCCCAAGTGGAAAAAAGCCACTAGCCAATCAGAACGCTCTATTTGTTTATTTTGAGCTCGTGGGACTCTCTCGAGAGTCCCTCGAACCAAACAGTCCAGATATACAAGTCTTTATGTACCTTAATTTCTCCTAAACTACTAAACAGAATTAAACCAAATAAAAAAAACATGCTTTCCGGATAAAGATATAGCTTCCTGCCAAATATGGTGTAATTCAATTCAGCAGTTTGGGTTGTAGACTTTTAAAAAAGTCTATGAAAAATGCATGGGAATTCCCCGCTTGAAGGATCACCCCAAAACTTTCCATGAAGAAAGTAGGCAAGAAAAAGCACTTTTTTTGGAAAGTTTCATGAAGAGTAGACATATATTAAAGTGTAATTGATTTGACAACTCCTTTGCAGCAAAGGATGTGGATGTGGACACACGTACCCTCAGGTGCAAAAAGGCATTTATTTATGCGTGTGGCGGTACCATGTTTGCAGTGAACAGGACGAATTTCAGTGGTTTTTAATGCTGATGTATGCACCTCACATAAATAAATTATCTTTTTGCAAAAGAGAATGCCTGCATCCACTGTCTTTATTTCAGGATCAGGCATGTAATAACTTGTGTGAACTGTCCATTTTGTCCACAGAGTAGTGGAACAAGTTGCCACTGCCAGCCTGACACAGGAGGTGTAGGACTGAAAGAGTGGGAGGGATGTGCAGTGGACATCAAGTGAATAATACACCCTGGATTGCCTTCGACGGAGAGCCATGTGCATGCTTGGCTAATTTAAGGGATGTAACCAGGATAGTCTGATATCATCAAACCTTGAAATGAGTGAGTCATACTGTCACATTAGAAACAATCATCTCCTCTACGCACGATTAGGCACAGTCTACTCTTTGCATATTAGTTGCTCTTGAGGGTCCAAATGGTCCAAAACACAATCCAAGTGACTGGAAGCTTCAAAATGGTCCTGGAAAGTTTGGGACCACAATTCCCACAATGCACCTGGCTAAAACCCTTAAAAGTCCACTGGTTGCACTCCAGGCAGGGGACTCTTGGTGGAGTTCATGCAGGTGAGCTCTGTTAACCTGTAGCTTGCAGGGAGTCCACTCTTTATTCCTCTTGAAGAAAGGTGCAGCCAAAGGGCTGTAGTTCCAGATAATGCAGTAGGCACAGTCAGTAAGAATGCAGGGCCTGATGGTTCAAATCAAGTTTACAGGTTGGCAATCCTTCGTCTTCTCTTAGTTTCAAGCAGCAGAGATGAGAGGCTCTGCACCTCTCACATATTTATTCACTGTTCTCTGGGGTCAAGTAGGAGAGCACTCCTGTCCAATGAGGTGCAGGGCAACACCCCAGAGCCTGAAAAACTTGCTCCAAAGTGTGGCATAATCTTCTCCCAGAAAGCACTATTTCTCCAAAATTCAATATGGCTGAATTCTCAGCAGAGGAGCAACAACTAGTTAATCCAACCTCCAGTATGCCTCATTTCCATAGCTCTCCTCCCCCTACCATCAGCGAATTCCTGCCTTAAGCCTGCCATCTGGCTGGGTCAGAGGAGCAGGGGGTAGATGGGCCTGCTATTCCCTGCCTCTCTTATTTCCCCTTTGAAGCTCATGCTTTATGACCCCTCCCCCCAGCTCTTGCATTCCTGTGTAGCAGAGTACTCTCTACCAGATAGCCTCTCACTTAGTGAGCCACTTATAACTTCATCAAAGCAGCCTGGCTTATCCTGTTAACTCTGTCCAATCAGGGAGGAGCACAAGAAGGCTGAATTTTGGCTTACAGACAAGAAAGTCTTATAACTTATTTTCTGTATATTTTAGGATACATTCAACAATAACATATTGTTGTATTTATCAATACCATTCTCCTAAGCCCTTGAATAATATTTTTACTTTAATTCCTAGCGATAGTTATGCATTCATAAACTACTGCCATGTTATCCGATGGGGCTAGGCATCTACAATGGGAAAACTGCAATGAGAAATTTCTCCATCACTAGAGCATATAAAACATCTTTGATAAGGGCCCTACTTATAGTTAAATGACCCCCCCACCCCTGGGACACCTAGGGGAGACTTTAGGTGTCCTGAATATGCAATAATATTCTAGATCCTCACTCCAAAGTGCTCCTAGCACCAAAGTCGATTTTGGGAGGCACTTTAATACAATGGGAAAAGGGACATGTGCAATTTCTCTATCCCGGGGCATATAAAACATCTTTTATAAGTGCCATCCTTATAATGACATGACCCCCCACCCACCCGTGGAACACATAGGGGAGACCCTGGGGGTACCTAAAATGATGACATATTGTAGTTTAGCAGTTTTTAAGTGCCCCTACCGCCAAAGTCGAGTTTGGGCACATTTTACATTTAAAAGTGGTGCTGCAAGAGAGGGCTGCTTTTAAAATGACCTCAGGCTCTCAGTGGTGCACACATGCAAGTGCAGAAAGGGCTGCTGGCCTCTAAACTGCATGCCCTATTATATACTAGGGTCTTATAGGTAGTTTTAATCCACATTCCCCTATTATGTACTAGGGACTTATAGGGTAGGTCATGCCAATTATAAGTGTGTCCAAATATATAGTGTACCCTCATGTATGTGTGTGTCTTCACTGTGTTTTCAACATAGACCTGGCCCTGGTTAAACACAGCCCAGGGACAGTCAGAGTCAGTTACCACCAGTACCAGTCAACACAGGGCACGCATGATGACTTTGCAACAGTTAGGATGCATGGTTATTTTTTTAAATTAATATTTGGCTTCACTGCTACCATTTACGCTGATATATAGCGGGTTTACCCTTTTAGTTTCACTACCATATTAAGTGCAGGATTTAATTTTCTTTCTGCTTGTGCGCCCTTTTAATTTTACATTTTTTTACTGTTTTAAAACAATATGTAATCTGTGGGGTGTATGCTATTCAAGCAGAATGATAATGAAATATAAATACAAAATGCATCTGATATTAGTTAAGGCTGGACACGCCTTTTAATCCACTGGGCATTTCCCGCAGTCCTGTTAATTTTCACGCATCTGGGGTTGGATGAATGCATTTTAGATGCATTAGTCATGCATTAAAGCACCACTGTGACCATGATGTGCTCAAGGCGACCTGGCTGCATTTCACCAAAGTAGCCAGTGCGGTTTTTAACTGGTAGTGCTGAACTGCTGGGTGGTATACCATTCAGTACTGTGCTGCTGCGGGCCTCTCTTTCAACTTCTGTGACACTTGACCCGTGCTTGACTAGAAGGACAGTAGGTTAGTGATCTTTCATTTTAGGGTTTTTGCAGCATTCAAGTATCATTGCTGAAAAGGGCGTAATTTCTAATATTTGTCTGTTTCCATTTCCTTCTTTGCTTTGTTTTACTTCCGAGCAAGTGTGACTCTAAGTGCCACACATTTGATTGTTGAATGTCACTCATAAGTTCACATGAACAATGTATGTAACTTGTAAAACGGCTGTTGGTTTTTGTAGGACATAATTATGACTTTCAATGTTTTTCTTTGTTCAAATATCTGCCCTTGTAAAGCGCTCTGATACCCGCAAGGGTCATGTTCGCGCTATATAAAACTCTCAATATAAAATAAATAAAATAAAAATAAGTATACAGAAATCATAGAAATGCCGCACATGTGCAATCTAAATCTTGGCAGCTATGAGCATTATTACACAATGCATTGATTTTCACCTCTCAGTGCACAATCTGCATACATAGCTTTAGTTTTAATGGGATTCCACAACTAGACATAATTATATATTTTCTACCACCTTTGGAACTATTTAGTGTTGTCTCTATTCCAGAGTTTTTAGTCTGTGAAACTTCATTTTCAATATTGTGTGTCCATTGCTCACCATGACGGAGCATTTTCATACCATTAGAATAAAACTTTTGACTACATATCTTTTTGTGTTATGGTTCTATCTTGAAGGAATTAATCAATTCCTTGTCATTCATCCTCAGTCTCATCTTTGTGAACATTATTTCGATTTTAAGACGGTAAGCTGAGTAAAGAGAGGCTAGTTGCCACTTTCTATGTATGAAACCTTCAACTTTTAAATGGATTTAACATGGATTATATATTTACATCCAGCTTTTAACTAAGGTTCACTTCACATTAACATTTTGGTATATTGTCTGTGTAATTATTTCTATATTGCCACACTCACATTTCTGTTTGTTTAAGCATTTTAAAATTGTAATGTCTTGTTGCATGTTTCTCTTGTAGCTAATTTAGAAGACTGACCATCAAAAACGACTCCTGCATCCATGGTAGGTATTGTCTTTCTACTGTCAATTACTAGTTACTTATAGAGGCTTTCAAACCATCGGCTATACCACCTACGAATAGGATAAAATGCTCTCCTTAATGAGTAATGATAATTCAGAGCATCATGATCGTGTAATCCTCACGTGTAAATGTACGTGGTGCAAATCTGTGGGATAAGGGAAGGAGGCGGCAACAGTTGCATACATTCTTGGCTAACTTTACACATGACTTCTGTGTGCATTTAAGGAATTCCATTTTGATCCAAGAGACCAGGAACAAACCAAGAGGAAATCAAGAACCATTAAGAAGATAGAGCAGCCAATATAACTCACAAATGGTGACAGTTAAAAGGTGTTGAGCTTAACTCTATATAGATATATATTGAATAGAAATTATTTATCCTAACAGACACAGATGTGAAGCTAGTTTGATTGCTTCTACCGTGGCAGGGAAGCATTTTAGAATGGACTACAATATAACTGAAAGCCCTGTAGCTATTCTGTTATTGATTAGAAATACGCTTCTCAGCACTGTCTTAAATTTTAACTACCAGAAAAGAGGACATGTATTGGTTAGGTGCTTATAATAAAATGTTAGGCCTGGCATACTTGACGTGGGATACCCTGTCTTTTTGCCTCTACATTCTGTATTTTTGATGGTGTGCTGGACTTCGTCTTTGCTGGTGTATGTACTCTTTATACTTTACCACTGCTAGTCAGTGCTAAAGTGCAAGTGCTCCCTGTGTAAATTGTGATCCCGATTGGTTATCCATGATTGGCATATTTGATTTAATGGTAAGTCCCTAGTAAAGTGCACCAGGTGTGCCCAGGGCCTGCAAATCAAATGCTGCTAGTGGTGGCTATTTACAGTTTGAGGGAACCACAAAGTTAATTTAACCCCAACTGTTTTCATTAATGTTCCCAATGTTGGGCATCCTCCTTCTATGATGAAAGGAATTGTAATTTGAAGGGTTTTCCCCTTTTGTGAATTAATATTGGTGTATCAAAATTTGTTTTGTTTCACATGTAGGAATGTCAAATGTATATACATGTTGTTGTCTGTATTTGTATTGTATATTTATTTTTGAATGAATAAGTGTTTGTCTCCTCTCAGACTATTTGTAAAAAAAAAAGGAAAATAATTTACAAAATGAGATATTAAAAGGTTAAATAAATAACCAGATCAAGTTGTATTGGTTCCAGTGATCTTTGCTTGAACTGTAGAGCAGCTAAATTAACGAGTAGCCTGGTCCATTTTTGTGTACTACTTTTTGAAAGTGGGCATTTTCTTGTTTAACCATCCTGTGCCTCTGCCCTACTGTGGAATCCACATCTGGTTTAGACTGACAGGGGCTGTTTGTGCATTCATTCTAGACAGTCACACAACAGGAGGTAAGGTGTGTCCTGCATATCCTGAGGCATCACTAGGCTGATGGGTCTTCCTGGGCTAGAGTGGTAGAGGAGTTGTCACTGACACCTGAATAGGGCTCTACCTGTCCTCTCACAATGCGGTCTCTACTCCCCTGGAGTGGTTCCGGAGCCAAGGATGGGCTGGACAAGAGCCTGTGAACAACAAAGACTTTCTTTGAAGTTTGCCAACTTCAAAGGCCAAAAGGGGGTATAAGTATTGGACCTAAAACCCCAGGCTTTTAGAACACTTCTGGATCAAGAAGACCCTGTCAAGAAGAAGAGCTGAAGAGCTGTCATGAGGAGTACTGCCCCTTTGCTGTGTGTTGCTGTGCTGGGTTGGCCTGCAGTTGCTGCTTCTGTCTGTGGGCAGTGGAAAGGACAAGACTTTAATTTGCTGTATCCTGCTTGAGAAGATTCTCCAAGAGTTTGAAGTAGAGCTTGCCTCCAGTTAAGAAGTTTCAGGGGCACAAAGACTTCACCTGCAGCATCCTCGATCTTCGCTGCTGGGAGTTCTGTCCTGCCTTGTGGTGCCAATTCCAGTTCTGGGCCCTTGGAGGTTGTTCCTAGTGCAAAAAGCTACAAGAAGCCTGAAAATCAATGCATCGCTCTTCCAGAGCCTGTTTTCTGACGCAGTACAGCCGTGCATAAAGAATTTGCTCACACTGCCACTGTGCGGCTGAAGAAATAGATGCAGCGCCTGCCTGCTGCCGAAGAAACTGCCATAGTCCAAGTTCAGCACACTGGTCTCTGAAATCCAGGACCACCACAGTGACTCCGACGCAGACCCTGCTGTGCGGCTGAAAGAATCGACGCATCGTGGGATCACGGCTGAAGAAATCGAAGCAGTGCCAGTTTGCTGGCGCCGCATCGACCTCCAGCGTGTCCAGATTTCTATGAATCACACTTGCGCTACAACTTTTTCCGACGCAGCACCTGCAGACCAGAACCATCTTGAAATTGACACCTCGCTTCCCCCTCCAGTCTGGATTCGACGCAACACTACTCCTGCGTGCAGCAGAACTGATGCATCGCCTCCCCAGGGACTCAGAAACTCATGAGTTGGAGTTGTGATGCTCCACAATAAAAAGTTTGAAATGGAGCAAAAACAACAAGAAAAAGAGAAGGAGAAAACTGTTGCACTGGAAGAAAAGAAATTGTGTTGGCTCATGAATTATGTTTGAAGGAGCTGGACATCAAGGCCAAGCAGGCAGAGTCCAGTTCAAATTATGGCACCGTACAGCCACTGTAGTCTGGGTAACAGGTGCGCATCTCAAAGGATCTGGTAAAAGATAACAGGATTGGGAATGACATACATGCTTCTTTGTGGGGTATGAGGCAGCACTCCACATGAATGAGGTCCCTAATGCCCATTAGGGGTGGGGGTCTTTGGAATGTGCTTTGAGATAGAGGGGAGGGACACTTTGACAGCCCTGGGGGAAACACAGAACCTCACCTCCACTATCACAAAGGACGCCTTAATCACCCGGTATGGTTTAACCACAGAGCAGTATAAGGAATATTTTTAGATCGTTGAAGAAAACTGATTCTCACACTTGGTTGGAATGTGTTACTCTTTTTTGTAGAGCACTGGATGGTTGGATAAAGGGCAGCCAGGTAACTGACTATCAGGGATTGTATAATTTGATAGTTTGGGAGCTCTTGTATGGTCTTTGTTTGCCAGAGCTACCCTAGCATCTGATTGATAGCAAGCTGACTGACCCAAGGAAGCTTGCTCAGGCGACGGACTGCTGGACGAGTACCAGGGTCCACAAGGGGTATGTGGGAGACCCTGCCAAGGGTGGTCAGTGTCCCCAGCAGAAAAGTGTGGGGGCAAGGGTAAACAGAGGGAGTTCTCTAAAGGGCCCCAATCTAGTTCCCAGGGTAAGGATGCCCATCCACCAGGTGAGAAAAAGCCTTGGATCTCTACAACGAAGCCTGCAGAGAGGGGTTCCTACAAGTGTTATGCATGTGGTCATGAGGGACACATGAGGGGGGACCCCAAGTGGACACCGGCACCCACTGGTGCACAGTCACGGGGTTGGTAAGTGTAGCACTTGGAAAGGAGATGAGCCTTGTCTCACTAGGGGACAGTAAGATAGTCCAGAAAACCCTACTGTCTGAGAACATTATATAGTACAGGCAGTGGGTGGCCATCAATGGACAGAGGGTGGAGGCTCTGAGAGACACAGGAGCCAGTGTGACAATGGTAAATTGTCCCCCTGTGTCTGAAGAGAAGGTGGTCCCCAATGTGTTTCACCAGGTAGTTGCTGTGGACAATTCTGAGCACCAGTACAAGGTGGCACAGGTTCCGTTTGAGTGGGGGGGGCTCAAGTCCCTTGAGGGTTGCTGTGAGTCCAACCATGCCTGTTGACTGTCTGCTAGGGAATGACCTGGAGGATTCCCCATGGCATCGGGTGGAATGCCAGGCGCACTTGCAGATGTTGGTTTTGCCTGAATGGGCGTGTGTGACCACTCATTCAATGGCAGCCAGTAGGGGTGATCAAGAGGACCTGGAGCCTGAAAGAGTGGCCCAGGTGCCTGCCAGACAGAGGAGAGGCAGGGGACAAAAGAAACCAGCCCCAGAAGTTCCCATGGCCTGTGAGGAGGCTGACACCCTGAGGGAGATGCCCCAGAGCCTACAGGAGAGCAAGTGGCCGAATTGGTGAACTTGCCTGAGATGACCCATTGGCAGCGAGAAAGGGGTCCCAACAGTGAGGAATTCTGCAGTGAGCTGCAGGAATGCCCTTCTCTTGTGGGGTTGTGGCAGCAGGCTACAAACCAGGCAGCTGGTGATCAGTCTGGATCACATTGGATCTACTGGGAGAATGGTCTCCTGTATAGTGAGCCTAAGGTTTCTGATTTTGCGGCAGCCCATGTGCCACCATTTTGTGTTATCAAGCCAGTGAAACCAGCCCCCCCCTGCCTCCCCCTCCAGCAACAGGGATTTTCTACATCAGAGGGTGCTTCTTTGAGCTGTTTAAACTGTGTTTAATAGGGACTGTGCACTTCGTTTTTTGGCCAGGAGAGGGAGTAAAGTTGTATTCAAACAGTATTGTTAGATTTCAAGTTTGTGAGGCCTTTACCTGCAGAAATCCAAAGTGTGGATTGAGCCTGTCTGTCTCCTAGGAGATTCTGGACAGGAGAAGCAGCCCCCACCCCCACCCCCAGGCCAGCAGGCCTAGGACTGGGGATTGGCTATTCAGCTCCCAGGCAACTCTGAGCCCTCCCTCACACCTGCCCAGGTCCCTTAAGGCTTTGCTGGGTGCACCCCAAATCATTCTCCTCCATCTTGTGAGTTGCAGCCTACCTGTGCCCCAGATTGCAGTGAGCAGAGTCCAGCAAGTGGTAAGGAGGCAGACTAGTGCTGTCTCTTCCCTCCTCCAAAAAGTTTTAAAAAAACGATTTTCCCTTTCTGTGATTACTGTCTTTGCCTGTGGTTGTTACAGTTTAAAAATGTAGTTTTAACCTGCCTGTGATTGTATATTTTATCACCTGTTTTGTGTGTTAAACTTGTGGTTTTCCTGCCCATGATTGCTTCCATTTAACGTGTTGAATTGTGGGATTTGCAGTCCAAACTCTGTAGTTTGTCGCTCTCATTCCTGGTGACTATTCAGTTTTCCCTCCAAATTTCTCCTTTGCTCTGTGCTAAGACCTGTATGTTAAACAGTGCACCCCCAGCCACCATTTTGTGTTATCAAGCCAGTGAAACCAGCCCCCCCTGCCTCCCCTCCAGCAACAGGGATTTTCTACATCAGAGGGTGCTTCTGTGAGCTGTTTAAACTGTGTTTAATAGGGACTGTGCACTTCGTTTTTTGGCCAGGAGAAGGAGTAAAGTTGTATTCAAACAGTATTGTTAGATTTCAAGTTTGTGAGGCCTTTACCTGCAGAAATCCAAAGTGTGGATTGAGCCTGTCTGTCTCCTAGGAGATTCTGGACAGGAGAAGCAGCCCCCACCCCCACCCCCAGGCCAGCAGGCCTAGGACTGGGGATTGGCTATTCAGCTCCCAGGCAACTCTGAGCCCTCCCCTCACACCTGCCCAGGTCCCTTAAGGCTTTGCTGGGTGCACCCCAAATCATTCTCCTCCATCTTGTGAGTTGCAGCCTACCTGTGCCCCAGATTGCAGTGAGCAGAGTCCAGCAAGTGGTAAGGAGGCAGACTAGTGCTGTCTCTTCCCTCCTCCAAAAAGTTTTTTAAAAAACGATTTTCCCTTTCTGTGATTACTGTCTTTGCCTGTGGTTGTTACAGTTTAAAAATGTAGTTTTAACCTGCCTGTGATTGTATATTTTATCACCTGTTTTGTGTGTTAAACTTGTGGTTTTCCTGCCCATGATTGCTTCCATTTAACGTGTTGAATTGTGGGATTTGCAGTCCAAACTCTGTAGTTTGTCGCTCTCATTCCTGGTGACTATTCAGTTTTCCCTCCAAATTTCTCCTTTGCTCTGTGCTAAGACCTGTATGTTAAACAGTGCACCCCCAGCCACCATTTTGTGTTATCAAGCCAGTGAAACCAGCCCCCCTGCCTCCACTCCAGAAACAGGGATTTTCTACATCAGAGGGTGCTTCTGTGAGCTGTTTAAACTGTGTTTAATAGGGACTGTGCACTTCGTTTTTTGGCCAGGAGAGGGAGTAAAGTTGTATTCAAACAGTATTGTTAGATTTCAAGTTTGTGAGGCCTTTACCTGCAGAAATCCAAAGTGTGGATTGAGCCTGTCTGTCTCCTAGGAGATTCTGGACAGGAGAAGCAGCCCCCACCCCCACCCCCAGGCCAGCAGGCCTAGGACTGGGGATTGGCTATTCAGCTCCCAGGCAACTCTGAGCCCTCCCCTCACACCTGCCCAGGTCCCTTAAGGCTTTGCTGGGTGCACCCCAAATCATTCTCCTCCATCTTGTGAGTTGCAGCCTACCTGTGCCCCAGATTGCAGTGAGCAGAGTCCAGCAAGTGGTAAGGAGGCAGACTAGTGCTGTCTCTTCCCTCCTCCAAAAGTTTTTAAAAAACGATTTTCCCTTTCTGTGATTACTGTCTTTGCCTGTGGTTGTTACAGTTTAAAAATGTAGTTTTAACCTGCCTGTGATTGTATATTTTATCACCTGTTTTGTGTGTTAAACTTGTGGTTTTCCTGCCCATGATTGCTTCCATTTAACGTGTTGAATTGTGGGATTTGCAGTCCAAACTCTGTAGTTTGTCGCTCTCATTCCTGGTGACTATTCAGTTTTCCCTCCAAATTTCTCCTTTGCTCTGTGCTAAGACCTGTATGTTAAACAGTGCACCCCCAGCCACCATTTTGTGTTATCAAGCCAGTGAAACCAGCCCCCCTGCCTCCCCTCCAGCAACAGGGATTTTCTACATCAGAGGGTGCTTCTTTGAGCTGTTTAAACTGTGTTTAATAGGGACTGTGCACTTCGTTTTTGGCCAGGAGAGGGAGTAAAGTTGTATTCAAACAGTATTGTTAGATTTCAAGTTTGTGAGGCCTTTACCTGCAGAAATCCAAAGTGTGGATTGAGCCTGTCTGTCTCCTAGGAGATTCTGGACAGGAGAAGCAGCCCCCACCCCCACCCCCAGGCCAGCAGGCCTAGGACTGGGGATTGGCTATTCAGCTCCCAGGCAACTCTGAGCCCTCCCTCACACCTGCCCAGGTCCCTTAAGGCTTTGCTGGGTGCACCCCAAATCATTCTCCTCCATCTTGTGAGTTGCAGCCTATCTGTGCCCCAGATTGCAGTGAGCAGAGTCCAGCAAGTGGTAAGGAGGCAGACTAGTGCTGTCTCTTCCCTCCTCCAAAAAGTTTTTAAAAAACGATTTTCCCTTTCTGTGATTACTGTCTTTGCCTGTGGTTGTTACAGTTTAAAAATGTAGTTTTAACCTGCCTGTGATTGTATATTTTATCACCTGTTTTGTGTGTTAAACTTGTGGTTTTCCTGCCCATGATTGCTTCCATTTAACGTGTTGAATTGTGGGATTTGCAGTCCAAACTCTGTAGTTTGTCGCTCTCATTCCTGGTGACTATTCAGTTTTCCCTCCAAATTTCTCCTTTGCTCTGTGCTAAGACCTGTATGTTAAACAGTGCACCCCCAGCCACCATTTTGTGTTATCAAGCCAGTGAAACCAGCCCCCCTGCCTCCCCTCCAGCAACAGGGATTTTCTACATCAGAGGGTGCTTCTTTGAGCTGTTTAAACTGTGTTTAATAGGGACTGTGCACTTCGTTTTTTGGCCAGGAGAGGGAGTAAAGTTGTATTCAAACAGTATTGTTAGATTTCAAGTTTGTGAGGCCTTTACCTGCAGAAATCCAAAGTGTGGATTGAGCCTGTCTGTCTCCTAGGAGATTCTGGACAGGAGAAGCAGCCCCCACCCCCAGGCCAGCAGGCCTAGGACTGGGGATTGGCTATTCAGCTCCCAGGCAACTCTGAGCCCTCCCTCACACCTGCCCAGGTCCCTTAAGGCTTTGCTGGGTGCACCCCAAATCATTCTCCTCCATCTTGTGAG
The DNA here is from genome assembly GCA_963921515.1 of Calotriton arnoldi. NCBI lineage: Eukaryota > Metazoa > Chordata > Amphibia > Caudata > Salamandridae > Calotriton > Calotriton arnoldi. Next base: position 32,095 of record CAWUFW010020553.1, on the reverse strand, counting down.
TTGCAGCCTACCTGTGCCCCAGATTGCAGTGAGCAGAGTCCAGCAAGTGGTAAGGAGGCAGACTAGTGCTGTCTCTTCCCTCCTCCAAAAAGTTTTTAAAAAACGATTTTCCCTTTCTGTGATTACTGTCTTTGCCTGTGGTTGTTACAGTTTAAAAATGTAGTTTTAACCTGCCTGTGATTGTATATTTTATCACCTGTTTTGTGTGTTAAACTTGTGGTTTTCCTGCCCATGATTGCTTCCATTTAACGTGTTGAATTGTGGGATTTGCAGTCCAAACTCTGTAGTTTGTCGCTCTCATTCCTGGTGACTATTCAGTTTTCCCTCCAAATTTCTCCTTTGCTCTGTGCTAAGACCTGTATGTTAAACAGTGCACCCCCAGCCACCATTTTGTGTTATCAAGCCATTGAAACCAGCCCCCCTGCCTCCCCTCCAGCAACAGGGATTTTCTACATCAGAGGGTGCTTCTTTGAGCTGTTTAAACTGTGTTTAATAGGGACTGTGCACTTCGTTTTTTGGCCAGGAGAGGGAGTAAAGTTGTATTCAAACAGTATTGTTAGATTTCAAGTTTGTGAGGCCTTTACCTGCAGAAATCCAAAGTGTGGATTGAGCCTGTCTGTCTCCTAGGAGATTCTGGACAGGAGAAGCAGCCCCCACCCCCACCCCCAGGCCAGCAGGCCTAGGACTGGGGATTGGCTATTCAGCTCCCAGGCAACTCTGAGCCCTCCCCTCACACCTGCCCAGGTCCCTTAAGGCTTTGCTGGGTGCACCCCAAATCATTCTCCTCCATCTTGTGAGTTGCAGCCTACCTGTGCCCCAGATTGCAGTGAGCAGAGTCCAGCAAGTGGTAAGGAGGCAGGCTAGTGCTGTCTCTTCCCTCCTCCAAAAAGTTTAAAAAAAACGATTTTCCCTTTCTGTGATTACTGTCTTTGCTCTGTGGTTGTTACAGTTTAAAAATGTAGTTTTAACCTGCCTGTGATTGTATATTTTATCACCTGTTTTGTGTGTTAAACTTGTGGTTTTCCTGCCCATGATTGCTTCCATTTAACGTGTTGAATTGTGGGATTTGCAGTCCAAACTCTGTAGTTTGTCGCTCTCATTCCTGGTGACTATTCAGTTTTCCCTCCAAATTTCTCCTTTGCTCTGTGCTAAGACCTGTATGTTAAACAGTGCACCCCCAGCCACCATTTTGTGTTATCAAGCCAGTGAAACCAGCCCCCCTGCCTCCCCCTCCAGCAACAGGGATTTTCTACATCAGAGGGTGCTTCTTTGAGCTGTTTAAACTGTGTTTAATAGGGACTGTGCACTTCGTTTTTTGGCCAGGAGAGGGAGTAAAGTTGTATTCAAACAGTATTGTTAGATTTCAAGTTTGTGAGGCCTTTACCTGCAGAAATCCAAAGTGTGGATTGAGCCTGTCTGTCTCCTAGGAGATTCTGGACAGGAGAAGCAGCCCCCACCCCCACCCCCAGGCCAGCAGGCCTAGGACTGGGGATTGGCTATTCAGCTCCCAGGCAACTCTGAGCCCTCCCTCACACCTGCCCAGGTCCCTTAAGGCTTTGCTGGGTGCACCCCAAATCATTCTCCTCCATCTTGTGAGTTGCAGCCTACCTGTGCCCCAGATTGCAGTGAGCAGAGTCCAGCAAGTGGTAAGGAGGCAGACTAGTGCTGTCTCTTCCCTCCTCCAAAAGTTTTTTAAAAACGATTTTCCCTTTCTGTGATTACTGTCTTTGCCTGTGGTTGTTACAGTTTAAAAATGTAGTTTTAACCTGCCTGTGATTGTATATTTTATCACCTGTTTTGTGTGTTAAACTTGTGGTTTTCCTGCCCATGATTGCTTCCATTTAACGTGTTGAATTGTGGGATTTGCAGTCCAAACTCTGTAGTTTGTCGCTCTCATTCCTGGTGACTATTCAGTTTTCCCTCCAAATTTCTCCTTTGCTCTGTGCTAAGACCTGTATGTTAAACAGTGCACCCCCAGCCACCATTTTGTGTTATCAAGCCAGTGAAACCAGCCCCCCTGCCTCCCCCTCCAGCAACAGGGATTTTCTACATCAGAGGGTGCTTCTTTGAGCTGTTTAAACTGTGTTTAATAGGGACTGTGCACTTCGTTTTTGGCCAGGAGAGGGAGTAAAGTTGTATTCAAACAGTATTGTTAGATTTCAAGTTTGTGAGGCCTTTACCTGCAGAAATCCAAAGTGTGGATTGAGCCTGTCTGTCTCCTAGGAGATTCTGGACAGGAGAAGCAGCCCCCCACCCCCACCCCCAGGCCAGCAGGCCTAGGACTGGGGATTGGCTATTCAGCTCCCAGGCAACTCTGAGCCCTCCCCTCACACCTGCCCAGGTCCCTTAAGGCTTTGCTGGGTGCACCCCAAATCATTCTCCTCCATCTTGTGAGTTGCAGCCTACCTGTGCCCCAGATTGCAGTGAGCAGAGTCCAGCAAGTGGTAAGGAGGCAGACTAGTGCTGTCTCTTCCCTCCTCCAAAAAGTTTTTTAAAAAACGATTTTCCCTTTCTGTGATTACTGTCTTTGCCTGTGGTTGTTACAGTTTAAAAATGTAGAGGCATATTAGCAAGACTGGCGATAAAATTATCGCCGTTTTAGCGGCAGGAAACTGCCGCTAAAACGGCGATAATGGGCTTGGTAATATGCGTTATAGAATTCCAATAGAAGCCCATGTTAGATGTGCAGGACATCTAACCTGGGCTTCTATTGGAATTCTATAACGCTTATTAGCAAGCCCATTATCGCCGTTTTAGCGGCAGTTTCCTGCCGCTAAAACGGCGATAATTTTATCGCCAGTCTTGCTAATATGCCCCGTAGTTTTAACCTGCCTGTGATTGTATATTTTATCACCTGTTTTGTGTGTTAAACTTGTGGTTTTCCTGCCCATGATTGCTTCCATTTAACGTGTTGAATTGTGGGATTTGCAGTCCAAACTCTGTAGTTTGTCGCTCTCATTCCTGGTGACTATTCAGTTTTCCCTCCAAATTTCTCCTTTGCTCTGTGCTAAGACCTGTATGTTAAACAGTGCACCCCCAGCCACCATTTTGTGTTATCAAGCCAGTGAAACCAGCCCCCCTGCCTCCCCCTCCAGCAACAGGGATTTTCTACATCAGAGGGTGCTTCTTTGAGCTGTTTAAACTGTGTTTAATAGGGACTGTGCACTTCGTTTTTTGGCCAGGAGAGGGAGTAAAGTTGTATTCAAACAGTATTGTTAGATTTCAAGTTTGTGAGGCCTTTACCTGCAGAAATCCAAAGTGTGGATTGAGCCTGTCTGTCTCCTAGGAGATTCTGGACAGGAGAAGCAGCCCTCACCCCCACCCCCAGGCCAGCAGGCCTAGGACTGGGGATTGGCTATTCAGCTCCCAGGCAACTCTGAGCCCTCCCTTCACACCTGCCCAGGTCCCTTAAGGCTTTGCTGGGTGCACCCCAAATCATTCTCCTCCATCTTGTGAGTTGCAGCCTACCTGTGCCCCAGATTGCAGTGAGCAGAGTCCAGCAAGTGGTAAGGAGGCAGACTAGTGCTGTCTCTTCCCTCCTCCAAAAGTTTTAAAAAAACGATTTTCCCTTTCTGTGATTACTGTCTTTGCCTGTGGTTGTTACAGTTTAAAAATGTAGTTTTAACCTGCCTGTGATTGTATATTTTATCACCTGTTTTGTGTGTTAAACTTGTGGTTTTCCTGCCCATGATTGCTTCCATTTAACGTGTTGAATTGTGGGATTTGCAGTCCAAACTCTGTAGTTTGTCGCTCTCATTCCTGGTGACTATTCAGTTTTCCCTCCAAATTTCTCCTTTGCTCTGTGCTAAGACCTGTATGTTAAACAGTGCACCCCAAACAGTGCATCCCCAGCCACCATTTTGTGTTATCAAGCCAGTGAAACCAGCCCCCCCCTGCCTCCCCCTCCAGCAACAGGGATTTTCTACATCAGAGGGTGCTTCTGTGAGCTGTTTAAACTGTGTTTAATAGGGACTGTGCACGTCGTTTTTGGCCAGGAGAGGGAGTAAAGTTGTATTCAAACAGTATTGTTAGATTTCAAGTTTGTGAGGCCTTTACCTGCAGAAATCCAAAGTGTGGATTGAGCCTGTCTGTCTCCTAGGAGATTCTGGACAGGAGAAGCAGCCCCCACCCCCACCCCCAGGCCAGCAGGCCTAGGACTGGGGATTGGCTATTCAGCTCCCAGGCAACTCTGAGCCCTCCCCTCACACCTGCCCAGGTCCCTTAAGGCTTTGCTGGGTGCACCCCAAATCATTCTCCTCCATCTTGTGAGTTGCAGCCTACCTGTGCCCCAGATTGCAGTGAGCAGAGTCCAGCAAGTGGTAAGGAGGCAGACTAGTGCTGTCTCTTCCCTCCTCCAAAAAGTTTTTAAAAAACGATTTTCCCTTTCTGTGATTACTGTCTTTGCCTGTGGTTGTTACAGTTTAAAAATGTAGTTTTAACCTGCCTGTGATTGTATATTTTATCACCTGTTTTGTGTGTTAAACTTGTGGTTTTCCTGCCCATGATTGCTTCCATTTAACGTGTTGAATTGTGGGATTTGCAGTCCAAACTCTGTAGTTTGTCGCTCTCATTCCTGGTGACTATTCAGTTTTCCCTCCAAATTTCTCCTTTGCTCTGTGCTAAGACCTGTATGTTAAACAGTGCACCCCCAGCCACCATTTTGTGTTATCAAGCCAGTGAAACCAGCCCCCACTGCCTCCCCTCCAGCAACAGGGATTTTCTACATCAGAGGGTGCTTCTGTGAGCTGTTTAAACTGTGTTTAATAGGGACTGTGCACTTCGTTTTTGGCCAGGAGAGGGAGTAAAGTTGTATTCAAACAGTATTGTTAGATTTCAAGTTTGTGAGGCCTTTACCTGCAGAAATCCAAAGTGTGGATTGAGCCTGTCTGTCTCCTAGGAGATTCTGGACAGGAGAAGCAGCCTCCCACCCCCACCCCCAGGCCAGCAGGCCTAGGACTGGGGATTGGCTATTCAGCTCCCAGGCAACTCTGAGCCCTCCCTCACACCTGCCCAGGTCCCTTAAGGCTTTGCTGGGTGCACCCCAAATCATTCTCCTCCATCTTGTGAGTTGCAGCCTACCTGTGCCCCAGATTGCAGTGAGCAGAGTCCAGCAAGTGGTAAGGAGGCAGACTAGTGCTGTCTCTTCCCTCCTCCAAAAAGTTTTTTAAAAACGATTTTCCCTTTCTGTGATTACTGTCTTTGCCTGTGGTTGTTACAGTTTAAAAATGTAGTTTTAACCTGCCTGTGATTGTATATTTTATCACCTGTTTTGTGTGTTAAACTTGTGGTTTTCCTGCCCATGATTGCTTCCATTTAACGTGTTGAATTGTGGGATTTGCAGTCCAAACTCTGTAGTTTGTCGCTCTCATTCCTGGTGACTATTCAGTTTTCCCTCCAAATTTCTCCTTTGCTCTGTGCTAAGACCTGTATGTTAAACAGTGCACCCCCAGCCACCATTTTGTGTTATCAAGCCAGTGAAACCAGCCCCCCTGCCTCCCCCTCCAGCAACAGGGATTTTCTACATCAGAGGGTGCTTCTTTGAGCTGTTTAAACTGTGTTTAATAGGGACTGTGCACTTCGTTTTTGGCCAGGAGAGGGAGTAAAGTTGTATTCAAACAGTATTGTTAGATTTCAAGTTTGTGAGGCCTTTACCTGCAGAAATCCAAAGTGTGGATTGAGCCTGTCTGTCTCCTAGGAGATTCTGGACAGGAGAAGCAGCCCCCACCCCCACCCCCAGGCCAGCAGGCCTAGGACTGGGGATTGGCTATTCAGCTCCCAGGCAACTCTGAGCCCTCCCCTCACACCTGCCCAGGTCCCTTAAGGCTTTGCTGGGTGCACCCCAAATCATTCTCCTCCATCTTGTGAGTTGCAGCCTACCTGTGCCCCAGATTGCAGTGAGCAGAGTCCAGCAAGTGGTAAGGAGGCAGACTAGTGCTGTCTCTTCCCTCCTCCAAAAAGTTTTTAAAAAACGATTTTCCCTTTCTGTGATTACTGTCTTTGCCTGTGGTTGTTACAGTTTAAAAATGTAGTTTTAACCTGCCTGTGATTGTATATTTTATCACCTGTTTTGTGTGTTAAACTTGTGGTTTTCCTGCCCATGATTGCTTCCATTTAACGTGTTGAATTGTGGGATTTGCAGTCCAAACTCTGTAGTTTGTCGCTCTCATTCCTGGTGACTATTCAGTTTTCCCTCCAAATTTCTCCTTTGCTCTGTGCTAAGTCCTGTATGTTAAACAGTGCACCCCCAGCCACCATTTTGTGTTATCAAGCCAGTGAAACCAGCCCCCCTGCCTCCCCCTCCAGCAACAGGGATTTTCTACATCAGAGGGTGCTTCTTTGAGCTGTTTAAACTGTGTTTAATAGGGACTGTGCACTTCGTTTTTGGCCAGGAGAGGGAGTAAAGTTGTATTCAAACAGTATTGTTAGATTTCAAGTTTGTGAGGCCTTTACCTGCAGAAATCCAAAGTGTGGATTGAGCCTGTCTGTCTCCTAGGAGATTCTGGACAGGAGAAGCAGCCCCCACCCCCACCCCCAGGCCAGCAGGCCTAGGACTGGGGATTGGCTATTCAGCTCCCAGGCAACTCTGAGCCCTCCCTTCACACCTGCCCAGGTCCCTTAAGGCTTTGCTGGGTGCACCCCAAATCATTCTCCTCCATCTTGTGAGTTGCAGCCTACCTGTGCCCCAGATTGCAGTGAGCAGAGTCCAGCAAGTGGTAAGGAGGCAGACTAGTGCTGTCTCTTCCCTCCTCCAAAAAGTTTAAAAAAAACGATTTTCCCTTTCTGTGATTACTGTCTTTGCCTGTGGTTGTTACAGTTTAAAAATGTAGTTTTAACCTGCTTGTGATTGTATATTTTATCACCTGTTTTGTGTGTTAAACTTGTGGTTTTCCTGCCCATGATTGCTTCCATTTAACGTGTTGAATTGTGGGATTTGCAGTCCAAACTCTGTAGTTTGTCGCTCTCATTCCTGGTGACTATTCAGTTTTCCCTCCAAATTTCTCCTTTGCTCTGTGCTAAGACCTGTATGTTAAACAGTGCACCCCAAACAGTGCATCCCCAGCCACCATTTTGTGTTATCAAGCCAGTGAAACCAGCCCCCCTGCCTCCCCTCCAGCAACAGGGATTTTCTACATCAGAGGGTGCTTCTGTGAGCTGTTTAAACTGTGTTTAATAGGGACTGTGCACGTCGTTTTTTGGCCAGGAGAGGGAGTAAAGTTGTATTCAAACAGTATTGTTAGATTTCAAGTTTGTGAGGCCTTTACCTGCAGAAATCCAAAGTGTGGATTGAGCCTGTCTGTCTCCTAGGAGATTCTGGACAGGAGAAGCAGCCCCCACCCCCACCCCCAGGCCAGCAGGCCTAGGACTGGGGATTGGCTATTCAGCTCCCAGGCAACTCTGAGCCCTCCCCTCACACCTGCCCAGGTCCCTTAAGGCTTTGCTGGGTGCACCCCAAATCATTCTCTTCCATCTTGTGAGTTGCAGCCTACCTGTGCCCCAGATTGCAGTGAGCAGAGTCCAGCAAGTGGTAAGGAGGCAGACTAGTGCTGTCTCTTCCCTCCTCCAAAAGTTTTAAAAAAACGATTTTCCCTTTCTGTGATTACTGTCTTTGCCTGTGGTTGTTACAGTTTAAAAATGTAGTTTTAACCTGCCTGTGATTGTATATTTTATCACCTGTTTTGTGTGTTAAACTTGTGGTTTTCCTGCCCATGATTGCTTCCATTTAACGTGTTGAATTGTGGGATTTGCAGTCCAAACTCTGTAGTTTGTCGCTCTCATTCCTGGTGACTATTCAGTTTTCCCTCCAAATTTCTCCTTTGCTCTGTGCTAAGACCTGTATGTTAAACAGTGCACCCCCAGCCACCATTTTGTGTTATCAAGCCAGTGAAACCAGCCCCCACTGCCTCCCCCTCCAGCAACAGGGATTTTCTACATCAGAGGGTGCTTCTGTGAGCTGTTTAAACTGTGTTTAATAGGGACTGTGCACTTCGTTTTTGGCCAGGAGAGGGAGTAAAGTTGTATTCAAACAGTATTGTTAGATTTCAAGTTTGTGAGGCCTTTACCTGCAGAAATCCAAAGTGTGGATTGAGCCTGTCTGTCTCCTAGGAGATTCTGGACAGGAGAAGCAGCCCCCACCCCCACCCCCAGGCCAGCAGGCCTAGGACTGGGGATTGGCTATTCAGCTCCCAGGCAACTCTGAGCCCTCCCTCACACCTGCCCAGGTCCCTTAAGGCTTTGCTGGGTGCACCCCAAATCATTCTCCTCCATCTTGTGAGTTGCAGCCTACCTGTGCCCCAGATTGCAGTGAGCAGAGTCCAGCAAGTGGTAAGGAGGCAGACTAGTGCTGTCTCTTCCCTCCTCCAAAAAGTTTTTAAAAAACGATTTTCCCTTTCTGTGATTACTGTCTTTGCCTGTGGTTGTTACAGTTTAAAAATGTAGTTTTAACCTGCCTGTTATTGTATATTTTATCACCTGTTTTGTGTGTTAAACTTGTGGTTTTCCTGCCCATGATTGCTTCCATTTAACGTGTTGAATTGTGGGATTTGCAGTCCAAACTCTGTAGTTTGTCGCTCTCATTCCTGGTGACTATTCAGTTTTCCCTCCAAATTTCTCCTTTGCTCTGTGCTAAGACCTGTATGTTAAACAGTGCACCCCCAGCCACCATTTTGTGTTATCAAGCCAGTGAAACCAGCCCCCCCTGCATCCCCCTCCAGCAACAGGGATTTTCTACATCAGAGGGTGCTTCTGTGAGCTGTTTAAACTGTGTTTAATAGGGACTGTGCACTTCGTTTTTTGGCCAGGAGAGGGAGTAAAGTTGTATTCAAACAGTATTGTTAGATTTCAAGTTTGTGAGGCCTTTACCTGCAAAAATCCAAAGTGTGGATGGAGCCTGTCTGTCTCCTAGGAGATTCTGGACAGGAGAAGCAGCTTCCAACTCCCTGGGCAGCAAACCTTGTCTGAGGTTTGAAGAACCGGGCCTTTGGGCCTGGCGGCGCAGGGCACGCCTGAAATCTTCGGGTTCACCTGCCTTGTTGCACAGAGACACGGAATACTCTGTTGGCGTAGAAAACCAAGTTTATTAGCTGCAGCTAAGCACAGTTGTCCAAGAAGTACATCAAGTAGGTTCTCAGGAGACTGCCACTTGACTCCGTGGCTCACAAGCTTTTATCGTTGAAATACATCTGTACAAACATACACCCATCGCACAACTTTTTAGCCAATCAGGAGAGTTTGAAAACAAGATATTGTGTCACCAAAATGCTCTCTGCTTACATGTTGTGTGTTATCCAGCCCCCACAGTTAATCAATACTGGTACCCATAGTTCGGTGTTTGCAATGGCAGGACATATCTGTATGCTTCAAGAGGAAGGTTACAAAGTAGGAAAACACAGGGAGAGAATAGCGAAGGCCAGAAGATAAGATATGGCGAGAGGAGAATACTAAAGGCTAACAGATAGTTGATACGGGGATTAGGTAGTCCAGACAAGGATTAGTTAGGCCGGCTGGTGTTTGAGATTGCTTTAAGGACAAGGACGGAGGGGGTTTTTGACACGTTGCAGTCCAAAAGGGCAGAGACACTTCGCTCATCGAGCAGCCTGTGTAAAGGCAACACAGAAATGGCGGTGACTGTAAGATGGGGTCAAAATTAAAGAACCTCAGACCCTCCTTTTGCCATTACGCAGGCAATACACAAAGACTCACGCTAATCTGAATCAATGTCGATGGTCATAAAGTCATCAAGTTGTTGCTGCAACATCATCTTCATCTTCATATTCTCCGTTTTCTGTGGCATGGGTCTTGGGACACACATAATAGCACAAAGACCACATATTGCGGGGCCACATTGTAAACAAAGGCAACACGAGAAGATGATGGCCAAAACTACTCCAACAAAGGTCAATACCTTCCATCCCCATGTGGACAGTAGTTCCCAAAACCATCCCATCAGAGACCAATTTCCTTCGTCCTGGTGGATGGACTCAGCAATGTGGTGCAATTTAGAGATGGCCTGGTATACTGTAGGGGCGTTATCAGGTATATAAATGCAACAACTCGATCCAATCAATGTACAGACTCCACCACGATCTGCGAGAATGATGTCTAACACCATTCTGTTCTGTAATGTCATAAGGCGATCCGCCTGAAGCTCAGCAGTGACATTACTCAGTGCTTCGACAGTTTCATTTATTGTTGCCTCAACTACTCGAATGAGATGTCTGATATTTCTACTATTGGCCATAGGGCCCCAAAATGGGAGGAATCCTTTAAGGAAGTCACCTCCTTCCTGTCCTGCTGTGTCCTCCAAAGCAATAACCCCTCTGCCGTACCTTGTCTTGTGATGTCCCGAAGGAGCTGTATATGTTGGAGGGAGGAGAAAAGCCATATAACAAGTCCCTGAGAAATCGGCTGGTAACCATGTATAGGCTCTGTCATGGCAGACGAAATATGTTCCTTGAGATGCTACCAATGGTGGAGACGTTCGGGATGTATAGATGTATGTAATATTACAAGTGCTCTTTCCCAATTGAGCCTTAGGATTTTGACCATTGGCTTGGAGACATTGGTGACCTTGGTGGGGTACAGTATATATAGGTGGGGATCCTTTCCTTTTGGCTCTGTCTGTAAGGCTAGTGACATAATGTGTCACATTCCAGTCAATGTATGCTTGTCGCTCGTCGGTGGGGAATTCACTAAATGTTTTATAATGTTTTGACATAGCCACTATTCCCTTTATTAGTGAATTATGACTAACGTCAATTCCATCCCTATACGGACCAACAGGATGTAGATGTTGGTTCTCATAGGCATTGGCAAACATAGAGGTGTAAGCCCAAGCAGATCCTTTTAGGGAGAAGGGTAGAACTAAATATGGCATTCCTTTATCTGTATTATGGGGTAAAAGTCCACAAACCCAACAATCGGTGGTATTGATTACTAATTGATGCTGGTGTAATAGCTGGATGAATGAATTGTTGAGATATTCCATTCTCCTCATTTGTTCATGCCCTGGTAGCGTATAGAATTGGTGTGGGGAAATAGTAGTGCGAAAAGGTATGGGCTGAGAGGTAGATATAGGTACAGATGCTGGCTGCAAAGTGTGAATAACCCAACCCACACAAGCTAATAAAACACATAACATAGTTAAAACACATAATACTACGCCACATCTATTAAATAGTAATTTACAATATTTTTCCTTCATTTTGTTTTTTTATCAATTTCTGATTCACCGGAAGTCATCCCCTAAAGTGTTGCTCGTGGCAATCTTCCTATCTCACTCAGTTGTGGTTATTGGCCGTCCTATGACACTGCAAGTCCTGCAGACCTAGTGCCACTACTCAGGTCACAAACCAAGTCTCCTACCACGACCCTGCAAACATGGGATGAGTCCAGTATCACATAAGGAAGAAAATATATACAATTCAAAAATTCAAAAATGCAATCTAAGAAATAAAAAAATGCAGTTTAGGAACGAAGGGGAGAAAAAATAAAAATAAATTTCAAATGTCTTTGGCCACTCTAGGCCTCAGATTGTATCTATCCTTGTTTGGCACAGTCTGGTCTTGAAAAAGTGTCTCTGGATCAGTTGTATCTATTCTGAGATGCGATGGTACAGCTTCTTGCAAAACATCATCGTCCTCTTTCTCAGTCCGAGTCCATTCTAGGTGTGCATCGCCAAAAGGTACAAACCGGGAACTCTCTCTCCTTCACAATCACCTATACCTTCGTGGACCCACTGATCAAAAGGCAAAGGCAAGGGTACCCTTTTGCAGTGCACACCATGGATCCAGTTCTTTTTCCCAACGACTTTTACGGCTGTACGTGTCGTCAGCAGGACCTGTCTTGGCTCCCGCCAGCGAGGCTCCAAATTCCTCTTCCTCTGAAAATTCTTAAGGCACACCCAGTCGCCAGGTTGGAGGGTGTGCCCAGGATCCGAGGAAGCCTGTGGCAAGGTGTCTTGTACCTGCTGATGGAGAACACGCAATTTAGTGGTGAGGTCATGCAAATAGTCAATTAACATTGGGTATTCTATGTCAGAGTACTTCTTGGGTCTAGGGACACCCCAGACATTAGCCGGGCGTCCGAACACAATCTCATATGGGCTAAGTCCCACACGAGAATGAACAGTTGTTCGAGTTGACAAGAGGGCTAAAGGTAAAGCGTCGGGCCAGGCAAGACCTGTGCTGGCTTGTATCTTTGCAAGTTTAAGCTTGAGAGTGCCATTATAGCACTCTACCAAACCCGCTGACTGAGGGTGGTTTGCCGCGTGGAATTTTTGCTTAATCCCAAGACCTGCACATACTTTCTGCATGATTTGACCCACGAATTCACTTCCATTGTCACTCCAGACAATTCGAGGTAAACCAAACCTCGGGAAGTATTCTTTCAGAAGGACCTTAGCTGTAGACAAGGCAGTATTATCCTTTAGGGGTAGGCCTCTATCCATCTGGAAAAGGCACATACCACCACAAGGACATACTTTAGGTTTCTGCATCTCTCCATATGAATGTAGTCTATCTGTACTACCTCAAAAGGATACGTTGGGGGAGCAAAATGGCCTGCTGGGGTTGGTGTTCCTCTTCCTGGGTTGTGCATCAAACAAACAATGCAATGCTTAACAAGATTGTCTGCACATTTAGGAATCCCTGTATTCTGCCATACCGGAGCCAAAAGCTTGCATATTCCTTTCGCACTGATGTGGGCTGGACCATGCGCCATAGTCACTACTGGAAGTACATAGGCGTCTGGTAACAGCCAACGTTGGTGTTCTGACAATTCTATCCAACATCCTGTCGCATCCAACATTCCCGTACTATCTCTCCACTTACTCAATTCTTTCTCTGTAGCCTCTTCCTGAATCATTTTCACACTTTCTATTGTGTCCTCACACATTCCTCCTTGACTGACCCATCTAGCAGGTCCAGCAACATACATATGACTCGTCACATCTCTCGCTGTCTCTTTCGCTATCTGATCCGCAAAAGCGTTTCCTTCACCCACATCATCAGTGATTCTTTTATGCGCACTACACTTCACAATTGCTATCTGAGTGGGTAAAGCAAGTGATTCCAAAAGGTCGTTCACTAACTGACCATGCTGTATTTTAGTACCATGTGAGGTAAAGAATTCTCTTTCCCTCCAAAGGCGGCCAAAACTGTGGGCCACCCCAAATGCATATTGGCTGTCGGTGAACACATTCACTCTCTTCCCTTCAGCCAATACACAAGCTCTAGTCAGAGCTATCAATTCAGCTGCTTGGGCTGAATTCTGCCTAATGCGTGCTGTCTCCACAATCGTATGCAAAGTGGTAACAGCATAGGCTGCAGTCGTTTCACCATTGGGGAGCTTAAAACACGAACCATCCACCCATAGGATCCCATCCGGGTCCAGGAGCGGCGTATCTTTTAAATCAATCCTACCTTTTGTCTCCTCCTCTGTACGGAGAAAACAATCATGTTGCTCTTGAATGTCTTTCTCTACTGGGATTGGTAACAATGTAGCTGGATTTAGGGTATTACATCGCTTGATGTGCACGTGACTAGCCAAGAGCGTCAGCTCATACCCCGATAAACGGGTGCTCGTAAGATGCTGGGTTTTTGTCCTGTTTAAAAGTGTATCCACTGCATGTGGCACCATGACAATAAGCGTATTGTCTAGCACCAATCCAGCAGATTGGCGAATAGAAACTGCTGCTGCTGCTGTAGCTTTCAGACAACTAGGTAATGCTTTAGCTACAGGGTCTAACGTAGCCGAAAAATAAGCACACGGGCGTTGTTTGTCACCAAATTGTTGTGTCAAAACTGACAACGCGCAACCTTCTCTCTCGTGCACATAAAGTGTGAAAGGTTTGCTGTAATCCGGAGTACCCAACACAGGAGCAGAACACAAGGAAGTACGCAAATCAGTAAAACTTTTCTGGCATTCCTCTGTCCAAGGAAAAGGTTGGGGGTATCTTTAAGGGTAAGTGCTAACAAAGGTTTCGCTAACAAAGAAAAATTCGGAATCCATTGTCTGCAGTAAGAGGTAATACCTAAAAAGGCACGCACCTCTCTCTGTATGCATGGTACAGACATTTGTGCAATTGCTTGGATTCTTTCTGGGGTCAACCGCCGTCCCTCCTTCGACAAGAGATGACCTAAGTAGGTAACCTCTTGGCGACAATATTGTAATTTAGAGGGTGAAACCTTATGATGAAGGTCAGACAAGTGATGCAACAGTGAAACAGTAACTCGTTTACAAATTTCCTCAGAATCAGCAGCAACTAGCAGATCATCTACGTACTGAATAAGGGTGGCACCTGGAGGCAAAGTGAAAGCATCGAGCTGAGTTTTCAAAGCCTGACTATAAATGGAGGGACTTTCACAATAGCCTTGAGGTGCGCGCTTGAACCGGAAGCTTCGGCCTCCCAAAGAGAAGCCAAAAATATCCCTACTTTCCTCAGCAATGGGAATGCTAAAGAAAGCATTCTTAAGGTCAATGACCGAAAACCAGGCAGCTGAGGCAGGTATCACTGTCAATAAAGCAGTGATATCTGGGACAACAGGAAACTGGGGTACAACGATCTTGTTGACCTCCCGGAGATCGATTACAAAACGATAAACCGGTGGCTGGGAAGAGTCAGTACGTTTAAGGACAGACAGAACAGGACTATTGCACACATTTCCTCTAGTCTCTTCAACCACACCTTTCTCAACCAAATCATAAATGATAGCCATCAGCGCTCTCTCACCAGCACTCGAAATTCTATACTGAGGAATGCGAGGTAACCTAACATTGGACTTGAGGGTGACAACATAGGGTGGAATCTGCAAGAGACCAACATCATTGGGGCCTGTAGCCCAAAGAGTAGTAGGCAGGGAACGTAATTCAGAAGGGAGTTGGTCTCTAGACAAATATGTCGGGGAAATTAATCTCTTGCCTAAAGTAAGATGTACACCAGAAGGAGAACAATGCAGTGTCGCATACAGTCTCTTTAACAAGTCCAACCCCAACAAATTCTCACCACAACCAGTTGTCAAAATAAGAGGAGCCTCCAAATCATAAGGGCCAATGGAGATAGGTAAAAGACAAGAAACTGGGTTACGAACCGGGCGCCAGAAAATCCTACAGAAACATTTGTTAAGCCAGACAAAGGTGCCCCAGGGAGTTTAGAGTGGATGATAGAACTCTTCGTTGCACCAGTATCCAAGAGAAATGGTTCTGATACACCAAGCGCAACGACATCAACATAAGGCCCATTTTGGTCCACTGGAACTGAAATGACTCCCTCACTTTGTCCACGGCTGTCCTAGCTAGAGAAACCCTGATTCTCATCTTCCATATAATAATCGTCATTATAATAATGGGCAGACTGAGTATTTTGCTGATCAAAATAATTCATGGAATGTTGCGGCGGAAAGGAACGTTGATCCTGGGACATGGTACTTCGCCCCCTCCCCTAGGTGTTAACTGGAAGCCACCTCGGCCTCGCGGCCCAGGCGTACCACCAGCACGCTGCAATAATATCGGGCAATTATTCTTGAAGTGACCTTCTTCCTTACAATAGGCACATTGATTAGGACCCAGTGGAGGCCGTGGAACAAAAGGCTCAGGTTTCTGAAACACCTTCTGAAACTGGGGAGTCGGCTGAAACTGGCGCTGAGCAGGACGAGGAGGATAAGCCTGTTGTAAAAGAGCCTTCGTCTTCAAATCTTTAGTCTTTTTATCCAATTTGTCCTTCTCCTCCTTATCCCTATTTTCGTAATATTGGGCAGTAGCCAATATCTGGGCTGAAGAAGAAACAGCCCATGAACTTTCGGAATCCTTTAATTTATTAGAGAACTCGGAAAGCAAATTAAATACAAATTTATCAACGAACAATCGCTGTCCCCCTCTGTACTCATATCCTGACCACTGTGATCAAGAAACGTTTCTTCAAAACGAGTGAAGAAGTCAGAGACACTCTCATCCTTCTTCTGCTTACAGGCAGCTAACTTATCCCAATTAACTCGCAGAGCGGGCATCATAGTTTTCATTAAGGTAATTATTCTACCAGGAAGTTCTGCAATTAAATTATCGGGTTTAGCGCCACCCACTTGGAGCCCATCAGCAGCTAGTATAGCATTCCAATCACCTCCTAATTCTTGGGCGTGGTCCTCCTTCCGAATCCTAGCCCACAATTGTTGTGGGACAACATTTCCCATTAACATATCTATGTCAGCCAAATTCATAATACAAGCGTTAACAGTCTGAGATAATTCCTTGTAGTAACCAGCAGGGTTTTTACGGGGTCAGGTAAAGACTGTTTAAGGGCCAGCACCTCAGATCTCTTCCAAGGTACATGTACCCATATACGTTGGAAGTGAGCTGGTATAAGCGGATTATTACCCTGGGCTGCAACCTCTTCTCTCCAGACTGGGGAACCTCTCGCATAGGGTAGTGTTTCAGTTTGCGCCTAACAGAAGGATCAGGTTCAGACAAAGACCGGGAAAAGAACATTGATCTAAAAGTAATAAGTGTCCGTATAGCATTCTCAACCTCAGGACCCACAATAATTCCTTTATCAAAATCAGTCCTAATATCCAGCAAACCCTTGGGAGCTAAACCCAATCCCGTGGCCTCCCATTCCTGACCTAGGATTTCACACATGGCATTGAAAACGAATCTTTGTACAGGGGCATCCCACTGTTCAAAAGTATCCATGATATCTTGAACAGTATATTCAAGATCACTCAGGATCCACCTGCGAGCAAGACCCATGAACGTATCTCGTTCTTGGGAGTCAGGAATTAAACTACGGGTCTGCCTACGGGGAAGAACAGGAGTCAGACTTACTGACCCAAAGAGAGGAGAAAAGAGACCAGAAACAGTCTCAACCATCCGCTGACGGATAGAAGGGGAAGTTGACAGAAAAACAGGAGATAATGTATGAGACGTAGCAGGAGAAGAGGCAACAGGTAGAGCGGAGGTCGAAGGCAAAGGAGACTGAGGCAAAGAAGTCGGAGGCAGAGGAGCTGGAAACAAGGGAGCTGAAGGCAAAGGAAATGGCGGGAGTGGCAGTGCCACAAAGGGCTGTGTTGGAGGTGCAGGAGCTGGAGCTGGTGGGAGAATAACAGGTTGTTGGATGGGTAACAAAAGCGGGGTGCATTAGCGCCTAGTGCATAGGGCGGGGGCGATCGTAATAAGTGAGACATTAAAGGATCCTTCTCAGGATCAGCATCGCGATTTGGGGAAGAAGTTGGCAGCACTGGGTAACATTTGTCAATCGCCATGTGATGTTGCCTATCTAAGATCTCTATCGCATGATCTATTTCATTATCTTTAAACTGTTGGGCAGCCTGTATGACAGTGATATCTTTTTCTTTCCTATCTCTTTTTGCCTGTTTAATTTCTTTCTGTTTGGCTTCCTTGCGCCAAAGGCGAAAAGAGTCAAACATAGCCGGCCGGGCTTTTCTTTTAAACAAAGTAGCTTCTAAATTGTCTAAAATATCAGGCTCAAAACTACCATTATGTGGCCACTGTAAAACACCATCTTTCTTCGTATAGCGGACCCATATGTCATTAAAGGTGATGGGGCCCATACCATGTTTAGAGTAAAGCTCATAAGTAGGAGTTCCAGCCGGAGGAATTGGACAAGAGTCCTCCAGTCGGGAGTCCATATCGCAACAAAAACAACACCATTTTTTAAACTTACTGAAACCAGGCATCGTTACTTTCACTGGCTTCCTACAAACAACAAGGGGCTAATCAAAACAGCACAAACGTACTCACCCCTTGGCTTCGACAATTGCAATTTTCGAATCTAAGAACCCAAAAACAAACAAAAAAAAGGGGGGTGGGAGCTACCAACCAGTACTTAACAAATGTCTTCTTCACGCCAACAGAGGTCCGTCTAACGTCTCGCAATACCAGTCATCACCAAAAGAGGGACCAAGGCAGGGCAGTAGTCAGGGCAGCAGGCACCAGCAGCCGTTGGAAAGGAGAAGCCACACTTCAAAAGACCATCGGCCCACTCTTCGACATACAGGGGTCGCTGGTGTGGGGCGCCTCCTCTGGAATTTTCCTGCGGGGCTCCTCACGATCCTTGGGCTCAACCGCTACCTCTGAAGCCGCCCCACGTTCGGGCGCCAATTGAAGAACCGGGCCTTTGGGCCTGGCGGCGCAGGGCACGCCTGAAATCTTCGGGTTCACCTGCCTTGTTGCACAGAGACACGGAATACTCTGTTGGCGTAGAAAACCAAGTTTATTAGCTGCAGCTAAGCACAGTTGTCCAAGAAGTACATCAAGTAGGTTCTCAGGAGACTGCCACTTGACTCCGTGGCTCACAAGCTTTTATCGTTGAAATACATCTGTACAAACATACACCCATCGCACAACTTTTTAGCCAATCAGGAGAGTTTGAAAACAAGATATTGTGTCACCAAAATGCTCTCTGCTTACATGTTGTGTGTTATCCAGCCCCACAGTTAATCAATACTGGTACCCATAGTTCGGTGTTTGCAATGGCAGGACATATCTGTATGCTTCAAGAGGAAGGTTACAAAGTAGGAAAACACAGGGAGAGAATAGCGAAGGCCAGAAGATAAGATATGGCGAGAGGAGAATACTAAAGGCTAACAGATAGTTGATACGGGGATTAGGTAGTCCAGACAAGGATTAGTTAGGCCGGCTGGTGTTTGAGATTGCTTTAAGGACAAGGACGGAGGGGGTTTTTGACACGTTGCAGTCCAAAAGGGCAGAGACACTTCGCTCATCGAGCAGCCTGTGTAAAGGCAACACAGAAATGGCGGTGACTGTAAGATGGGGTCAAAATTAAAGAACCTCAGGTTGCTGGGACCTTATATAGTCTGCTAGTGACTGCTACATGTATACACTGATTGGTGGTTGTATCTGATGTTTCTATTGGTTTGAGTTAGTGTCCTCATTGGTTGGGTATTTGAGGGTTCTGATTGGTTTCTGGATCTGTGATTCAATCAATGTAGGGTTGGGACTAGGGCTAGGGTTATGATTTCTATTGGAAGCAGGGACTAGGGCTTCCTGTTTTATTGTTTGTTGGGACTAAGGTGGAACTAGGACTAGGGTTAGGCCTTTAATTGGAAGTAGCGATTAGGGCTTCTGGTGTTATTGGTTGCTGGACTAGGTGTGGGACTAAGAGTAGGGTTAGGCTTTCTATTGGAAGTAGTGACTAGGGCTTCCCGTCCCATTGGTTGCTTGGACTAGGGTTGGGACTACTGGTAGGGCTAGGGCCTCTATTGGACATAGAGATCAGGGTTTTTGAACTGATTGGATGCTTGGAGTAGGGCTAAGATTGGCTGTAAGGTCCTGATCTCCTATTGGTTCTAGCTTTTAGGGCTAGTGTTGTGATTGGATAGTATTAGGGCTAGGGTTCCCATTGGCTGACGGGGTCACCTGATTACTAGGGGTATCAAAGGCCAGGGTTAGGGCGTCTCAGCCCGGGCGTCGAGGCTAAGGGCAGAGAGGACAAGGGTGAGTGCCTGTTTGAGCCTGTTCGAGACGGGCCAGGGCCAGGAATGCTGCCCATCTTCCCATTAATTAATGTGTCTATTACTTTTCTCCTGAAAAAGCATATCTAATGCACTACCCTATTTCACATCCGCTACCTCTATCAATATTTTTAATCTGCATATACTTACCTCCTTTATGCATCTATATACTCTCAATGTACTTATGGATCTATATATTTATCACTTTCTTCTAATTTAGCATTTCCAATGCACTACCCTATTTCTCAGCCTATACTTCCCTCAATATATCTTCTAGCCCAACTTTTTGACTCATCTCAAACTTCTTTCTACTACTTTTTCCAATTCACTACCCTATCTCACCCTATACATCTATCACTATATCCTCTACACCCACTCTCTCATTTATCGCAAACGCCATACCACTACTATGTTCCCCAAAATAACCCTTTCTTGACTCTCTCCTACTCTACCCCTCCTTGTATCTTCTGACACCTCCTTTACTGTACCAATGCCCAAGACAAACCTTTCTAAACTCTTCCCTCTGACTCTTCCCTCCAAAAACCCTTTTACTCATCCCAAAGCCTCCTCCTACTGCTATGACCTACAAAAAGAAATCCTTCACTCTTCTATCCCACAACTATCCTTTTCAATCAAAATAACAGACTAGCATGTTCACTTCACTAATTCCATATTCCACTATACTAATTCACCACTAATCCTTTATGGGTTCCAGAGTAGCGTGCTACTCGCCAACAAAGCGCTTCAACACCCACCAGGGGTAACAGGCGCTATATGAATGCAAACCTTTCTTTCCCTTCTATCCCTCCACTATCCTTCTCACTCCAAATAACTGACTAATATCCACCACTCAAATTACTTTCATATTTCACCATACTAATTCACCACTAATCCTTTATGGGTTTCCGGAGTAGCGTGCTACTCGCCCAAAAAAAAAAAAAGCAATTCAACACCCCATCAGGGGTTAGAAGCGCTATATATATGCAAACCTTTTTTCCCTCTTCTATCCCTCCGCTATCCTTCTGAATCCAAATAACTGACTAACATATCCACCACTTAAAATTTACTTGCATGTTTCACTATACTAATTCAACACTAATCCTCTATGGGTCCCGGAGTAGCGTGCTACTCACCGAAAAAGCGCTTCGACGCCTCGTCAGGGGTAGTAAGCGCTATACAAATGCAATTACAATGCAATACAATACAATGTGCTGATGGTACCCCAGTGCTTCAGAGCACCCTACTGGGTCTGGTTCCTGATGTGCTTTTAGCAGAACATTTGGGGCAGGACAGGACCATTGAAAGACCCATTGTAGGTCTTGCCAAACTTGCCAGGCAAGTGGTAAGAGTGGTAGGAGATGTAAGGCTTCTCTTTGACCTTTCCCTGTTGTCAGCAAACCTTTTAAGTGGGTGGGAATTGAAAATAAGGGCCTCTGGATCCCAAGATAGCCATGGCCAACAGGTTTATTGTGGTATTCCTGGACCTGCCACCCATTACCCGGAGGCTATACCACTGAGAACGGTGACAGCATCAGTGGTGGGCTGGGCACTGAGGAGGATATTTTCCCATGTGGGTTTCCCCAAGGAGGTGGTATCCGACCGAGGTACCAACTTCATATCCAAGTGTATTAAGTCCCTGTGGGAGGAGTGTGGTGTATCTACAAGTTCACCACTCCTTACCACCCCCAAAGTAATGGGTTGGTTGAGAGGTTCAACCAGACCCTGAAGGGCATAATTGGGGGTCTGTCAGACTCCATGAGGCATAAGTGGGACATCCTCTTGTCATGCCTTCTCTTTGCTTACAGGAAGGTACCACAGAAGTCACTGGGTTTCAGCCACTTTAAGCTGCTTTATGGGCACCCTCTGAGGGGACCTCTTAGTCTTGTGAAACAAGGCTGGGAGAAAGCTCCCAGTAACGCCCCCAGGATGCTTTAAACTACATGCTGGCCTTTAGAAACCAGAATGAGCTTCAATAAGCTCGCTCAGTTGAACCTGGAAGTAAGCCAGGAAGATATGAAATGCTGGTATGACTAGAATGTAACTCTGGTTGAGTTTCAGCCTGGCCAGAAAGTGTGGGTCATGGCCCCAGCAGCGTTGTGTGCTCTCCAGATCAAGTTAACTAGGCCTTTTGAGGTGGTGAAGCACAAGAGTGATGTCACCTATCTGGTGAACTTGCAGACTCCAAGGAACCCTTTAAGGATCCTACATGTGAACCGCCTAAAATCTCACTTTGAGAGGTCTGAAGTGAACATGCTTGTGGCAACAGATGATGGGGTGGAAGAGGAGAGTGAGCCTCTTCCTGACTTCCTATATGCCAAGGAGCAAGAAGGGTCAGTGGAAGGTGTGAACCACTCTCCTGCCCTGACACCTGAACAGCAGACTGACTATCGCCAGTTGCTGGGGCAGTTTGCCACTCTGTTTTGCCTAATCCCAGTAGTCATACATTGGTGTACCCACGATGTGGACACTGGGGATAGTCCACCTGTGAAGCATGACATTTACAGGTTGACTGACAGGGTAAAAGCCACCATCATGGAAGAAGTTTCCAAGATGTTGGCCTTAGGGGTGATAGAGCCCTTCAACAGTCCTTGAGCCAGCCCAGTGGTCTTGGTTCCGAAGACTGCTGCACCCGGTGCCACACCTGGTACAATTCTGTGTGGACTACCGTGGGCTCAACGCCATCACTAAGACTGATGCACACCCCATTCCCGAGCTGATGAGCTCATAGATCGGCTGAGAGCTGACAAGTTCCTCAGTACATTTGATTTAACGTCTGGGTACTGGCAGATTGCCTTGACCAATGGGGCCAAAGAGAAATCAGCATTTTCGATATCAGAGGGGCACTACCAGTTCTGAGTATGCCCTTTGGCTCGAAGAATGCCCCTGCCACCTTTCAGAGGTTGGTCAGCCAGGTGTTGGCTGGGCAGGAGGATTTCAGTGCTACCTGCCTGACTGACATTGCTGTGTTCAGCTAAAGTTCGGATCATTTGCAGCACCTCTGGGAAGCGTTGAAGGCTCTGCAGAAGGGAAATCTCTCTTTCTAGGTCAGTACGTGCTAGATAGGGCAGGGGTCTGTGGTGTACTTAGGGCACTGGGTAGGAAGCGGCAAGGCGGTGTCCCTATAGCATAAGATTGACACCATTCTGGCTTGGGAGCCCCCCCAAGACCCAGACTGAGGTAAGAGCCTTTATAGGTCTCACCAATTATTACAGGAGATATGTCAAGGGCTTTGGCACCATTGTTCCCCTCTTAACTGAGCTGGCTTCCAGGAAGCAGCCAAGAAAAGTGATCTGTACTGATGCCTGGCAGACCGCTGGTGATGCCCTGAAGGCAGCCATGTGTACGGAACCCATGCTCAAGGCACCCGACTTCTCCCAAGAATGTTTTGTGCAGACAGATGCTACAGAGCATGGTGTAGGGTGGGTACTCTCACATCTGAAGGAAGTGTGCCTGGACCAACCTGTAGCCTTCATTAGCAAGGGATTACTTCCCCAGGAACAGAGGTGGAGCGGAATTGAGCAAGAAGATTTTACTGTGGTCCGGGCACTGAGGAAGCTAAGCCCCTACTTGTTTGGGACTCACTTCCAGATTTAGAAAGTCCACAGGCCCATCAGATGGCTGATGCCGATGAAGGGTGAGAAGCCAACACTGTTGTGGCGGTCCATTTCCCTACAGGGGATGAACTTTACAGTGGAACACCGGACCTGGCACAGAGCCCACACATGCTGATGGTCTGTCTAGATTCTTCCACCTTAGTGATAACTCCCAGGAGGTTGGGAAGTTCTCCTTAATTTCATCGGGAAAGAACACATATTAGACATGGCATCCTAGGCGTGGTTTTCCCTGTCTTTTTGCCTCTGCCTACTGTATTTTTGATGGTGTGCTCCCTGTGTAAATTGTGATTCTGCTTGGTTATCCATGATTGGTATGTTTGATTTACTGGAACATCCTCAGTAAAGTGAACTATGTGTGTCCAGGGCACGTAAATCAAATGCTACTAGTGGGCCTGCAGCACTGAATGTGCCACCCACATGGGTTGTCCTGTAAACTTGTCTCTGGCCTGCCATTGCAGTGCCTGTGAGTGCAGTTTTAAACTGCCATGTTGACCTGGCAAGTGCAACCACTTGCCAGGCCCAAACCTTCCCTTTTCTTCTATGTTAAAAAATGTGCACTACAGTGGTAGGTCTGAGACACATTTACAGTGCTGCAAGCCCACTAGTAGCATTTAATATACAAACCCTGACACACTCAGTGCAGTAAATCAAATATGTCGATCATGGATAACCAATCATAATCACAATTTTCACAGGGAGCACTTGCACTTGACACTGATCAGCAGTGGTAAAATGCAAAAAGCATCTAAGCTAGCAAAAACAAAATCCATCACACAGTCAAACATGCAGGAGGTAGAGGCAAAAAGTCAGGGGAAACCACTCTAAGGATGCCAAGTTTAACACCTGCCAAGAAGAAGAGCTGTCAGGAGAAGTGCTGCCCCTTTGCTGCGTGTTGCTTTGCTGCGTTGGCCTGCAGTTGCTGCTTCTGTCTGTGGGCAGTGGAAAGGACTGGATTTTTACTTTGCTGTATCCTGCTTGAGAAGATTTTCCAAGGGCTTGAAGTAGAGCTTGCCTCTTGTTAAGAAGTCTAAGGGACACCAAGACTTCACCTTCAGCATCCTCTGGGCCCTTGGAGGTTGTTCCTACTTTAAAAAGCTACAAAAAGCCTGAAAAGTGACACATCGCCCTTCCACTGCCTGTTTTTCCAAGGCAGCACCACTGTGCAAGAAGAATTTCCATGCACATGCGGCTGAAGGCATTGACACAGCGTCTGCCCACACCCGAAGAGATCAGCGCACCTGCCTTTGAAGTCCGAGACCATCACATTGACTCCGACACTGGCCCTGCTGTGCGACCGAAAAAATTGACACATCGTGGGACCACGGCTGAAGAAATTGACACAGTGTCTGTTTGCCGCGTCTGCTTCAACCTCCAGCGCGTTCAGATTTCCATGCATCGCACCTGTGCGGCAAGTTTTCCCGAACTTAGGAATGTGACTCTTTTGACATGGTTAGCCCCCACTTTTTGCCTGATGTCTGATCTAATTTCAAACTGTAAGTCCACTGAGTCCCTGCAAACCAGGTTCCCAGTGCCAGATCTCATTTCCCTAACATTGTACCATGATTAGTGCAACTTCCGTTACCACAGTAAGCCCCAGTAAATATTACCCCTGGTACCCAGGGCATGGGGACGGAAGGAAGTCCCCATGGAATACCTCACCTGTTTCCAGCGGTACCACTAATGCAGGCCGTGTGTCCAGGAGCGGGACAAACCGAAGAGTCGACATGGCACACAGCCCTGTGTGCCATGCCAACCCCACACTGCATACGATATAGGTAAGCCACCCCTACTGCAGGCCTTTAGCCCTAAGGCAGGGTACAGTATAGCCTATGTGAGGACCCATCAGCATGAGCAGATGGGTCCCTATGATATCCAGTCCATAGTCGGTGTTGTAAGTGAACAGGGAAGCCATAGAGAGTACATGTGCTGGATACTAGTCAACACGAGTTAGCTAGCTCCAAGATGCCTTCACTGATATCTAAGATGTGTGGTGCCAAACATCTTGTCTTAATAAATCCTCGCTGATGCCAGTGTTGGATTTATTAATACATTCACACAGGAAACCCTTCTAGAGGGTTCCCTGAAACCCTACCAACAACCAGTGTGGTCCCTGTCTAGTTTTAGCAAGCCTGCCATCACAAGACATGTTTCTGGATCCCTGGGTAGGGAGTCAGAGCTCTCCAGATCCAGCAACAATGCCTGATCTGGGTGGAGGTGGTCACACCTTCCCCCCTGCTGGACCTGCTTAGCCAGACACGGGAACTTTAAAGGCCATTCCGCCTTTGAACTCTGCCCCCAGCCTCTGCTTTTAGAAACAAATGGTGACCCCCGCAGTCCTGCTCCACGTTTTGGCAGGAACATTATGTAAAGAAGGAGACGGGTCTCCCTCTCCTCTGTACCACCCCTCAGGTGGGGCAGAAGAGGTAGACCCCACTTTCACTATCTTCCAATTTTAAGGATAGATAATAGCCAATTAGAAGTCAAGGTATGCCCCCCCCTTGTGGGGTGATCATAAAGAGTGTGTAGACACCCATTGGCTAATACCCGGTCTCCCCTAAAAACACGCCAAAATTCACCTCCTTTCTGCAACCACGACCTCTGGGTTAGCGGTGTTCAAATTCAATTGATCGACAGTGACCTGCTGCCAGCAACCGTGACTGGAATTGTGTTGGCGGTCTACTGACCTCCATTCAAGCCATACACTTCTATATGCTTTCTCCAACGACTGGGATGGTAAATATCTGACGGTGTCGACCCTGAGTGCCTAGATACTGAAAGTACTGCATGCTGAACTACACTGTATTTCACCTCTGTGATTAAAAGTCTACAATGTACTTATTCAAGTATCGAACGGTATCAAGTATATTTCCGATTTGAAGTCTTGCTTCTAAAAATATATATAAAGATAATTGGTATTTTTATACAACATTTGTCTCGGATTTAATCTTGAGTGTGTGTCTCAATTATTGCCTCTGTGAGTACAACAAGTGCTTAACACTGTCCTCTGATAAGCCTAACTGCTAGCCCACACTACCACAAAAAGAGAGCTAATATTATCTACTTGTTGCCTTTATCTTCCTCTGGAGATTCTTTGCAATCTCTACATAGTGTACTTCATTTTAGTACACTGTACAGAGAGGCAGTATCTTACATCAATGCAGCACCCACGGACCAGAACCATGTTGGAATTGATGCTTCACTTCCCCCTGCAGTCCAGATTCGATACAGCACTTCTCCTGACGCATCGCCTCCCAAGGACTCAGGAACGGATGCATAGCTGTGTTTTCCGACACTTCCCTCCTGAGGGGCTATTTTGCCTTGTGAATTTTGGCGCATTTGAAGGTACTTTGGGTAAAATCACCCCATCCATTGTTTCCTATGGACCGAATTGCTAAAACCTTTTAAAAGTCATATTTTGAGTTATGTATATTGGATCTTTGTCGTTTTGGTCTTGTTTGGTTTAGATAAAGATACTTTATTTTTCTCTAAAGTGGTATGGTGTCCATTTGCAGTGTTTTCACTGTGTTACTGTATATGTTATGTACTAATACTTTACACATTGCCTCTGAGATAAGCCTGCCTGCTTGTGCCAAGCTACCAAGGAGGTGAGCATGGGTTATCTTGGGTGTGTAATCCCCTTATCTTGACTAGAAGGACAGGTCCCTACTTGGACAGGGTGCATACCACTGACATCTAGAGACTCCCATTTCTAACATTATGTAATTGAGCAACAAAGACATTCTTATTACCATAAGGGGTTGGTGTAGCTCGTGTCATTCTGTGTAGCCTAATCACATGGAATTAAACAAAAAGTCAGCAAGATTACACCGTGTTACACAAGAAGAGTAATTCTGCATTTGATGCTATTTTCTTACATCAAAAATTCCCCCTCACGTCCAAAATGGATTTGAGGATGCATTTTGCACTAAGAAATAGCGCTAAATGCAACTGAACACAAAAAGCAACCACGAGTAGCCGCTTGTGCATGCTAAATATGCACTTGGGATAGAATTCCCCCAACGTACTCCCAGCATTTAGCGCCAGTTTCTTGGTGCAAAGTGCACCCTTGCATCAAGAATTGTCAAAAGGGTGCATTTTGCACCAAGAAATAAATGCAATAGAACATAAACAGCAGCACGAGCTCTTACAGTAGGATTTTGTTTCCCACAAATGACTCTTAATTACACAGGCAAGCATAATCAATTTATTATCAATAAATCTACGTCAACAAGTAATGTGGAGAACCAAAATCACTGATTACTCCAGCATAATTGCAATTCCGCCCCGGCCTAATTACCATGATCAATAAAACCAGGGAATGAAAAAGCAAGAAGAGATACTCCAATATTTGAATAGTGAGTGATATATTTAGAATAGTGAAAGTCTGAGAATAGGAGAAGGAGAGGTCTGGACATGCCATGATTAGAATCAAGTGGGCACTTTAGCAATTAGCTAGATTTTAATCCTCTAGAGATGTCTTTAGTGCATCACCATATGGCGTCTTTTAGCTGTGTACAAGAGTGCCTTTGTACTAACTTTGGCTAACACTTCCTCATTAACAGTAGAAATTAAAAGAAAACAGACTTTGTGTATGACCTCTCATATGAAATCTCTCATGACCCCTGCCTAGACATGATGACATTACTGTCGACATCTCAGATAACATCATTGACAACATTATTGATTACATCATATTTAATAAGGTTGTTGATTTTAGAAATTGAACAGTAAAAAAAATAAAAAGGAAAAGAGGGTCTGCTATTTAAAACTAAACCTTCCAGCCACAACCTTCAGCAGTGCCCAGTTGGTGTTGGCCATAGGACTTGGCCTCCGGTAAGGCACAGCACCCAACCCATGGTGAGCATAGGTTTCATTCAATACTTATTCATTTATTTGTGTATTTATTTATTTATTTATTGTGTCCTCTGTTGTATTTCAGCCTGGGAAAACTCGTAGAGATGAAATACTGCAAATGCTTTATCATCTTTGTGGTTCTAAAGGATTAAAGACGACTGAGTCCCCGTTGCAAAAGTTAGTTGAACAAAGTGCAGGTGACTTTTCTTACATGCACATTTTCTCACCTCAGGGGTGAGTAAAACATTTTAGCGTCCCCAAATTTCTGGATGGCTGCTCACTTCTTCAATTTGTTGATAGTTTCACCACAAGTTCCTCTTGGACATCTGTTGATGGAGGTTGTGAACTGGAGCCTGGTTTTTCTTGGTTCTCCTGTCTCTGTTGTTGGAACCATGTCCCTTTAAAGATATAGAGCAGCAGGGAGTCTTTTGCCATGCTCATAGTTCTAATGTGATCACAAAAGTGGGACATCAATACCGAGTACCACAAATTGAAACATTAGTCTGCCATCTCTGTAACTTTACAAGAAGTTGTGTTTGGTATGAAAGTGGATTGTGTTAAGTTGTTTGAAAGTAAAGGTTAACTAGGTACAACTAAACAGATGCAGAGAAAGTTCTACACTTTAATTTTTACATTTCTTTGTAAACTATGCTCAAGGTATGGCCGATTGCTTGGCTTTCCTCTGCTCTGAAGAGAGGAAGTTTCTCCTTTGAGTCTGGTCCCAAGATTTCTCATCTACGTACCTGGTCATGGTGTGAGGGCTGCTCCATTTTTCCAATCAGTATCTCATAACTTGGCACAGATTTGTATCCATGTCTTGGTGCATCTGTCCTTTGAAGATAACAGAACACAAGTCAAGAACAGAAATTGTTCTCTCTAAATCAGTTTCCCCTTCATCCCACTTTGCCATCAGCTCTGGTTGTAGTCTAGCAGTGCCTGCTGTTGATGTCAGGGTATGGGACTGGTAGGCTGCACTTCACCTTCACAACAGACCATCCAGATGCAGGTTTCTGGACTTGACCGAAAATCAGGCCCAAAACTATTGCTACTTGTCTGTCATTGATCCTATTCCTGCAAACAAAATCATGATAGAAACCCAGGCCAGGTGAAGCTTACTCCTGGTTTATGCCTCAAGTCAAATCATTTGTTGATATGCCAAATACATTAGCTGCTATCCAAGTGGATGTACAAGTGGTCTGTTTAGAGAATATGACCCTTAGAGGAAAATTACTGAGCTATCACGCAGACACAACCCCTCTTCTCTGCTGCTTCCACAGAGCCTGTGTGATCCAGCCTGTCCTGCTTCAAAAATCTATGTTTCAACTCTGACCCAAAGCACATCAGCCCAACTTTTGGTCTTGAACATGGTACCTCCCCATCCCCCATGTGAGAGTCCATGGGAATTGCACCAGATATTCCATATTCATGAACCAGTGTCCTCTCCAGTTCATATGATATCCTACTTCCTTTGCAGGTGTTTCCTCAATGTTGCTATATGTAGGAGGAATGTGACCTGTGGTCTATTCTTCTAGTGGAAATGATTGAACCTTTTGATGCACATATCACTATGGCTGAGATCCAGGTGTGCACTCTAGTCACTCCTGTGATCTGTATTGTGGGACTATCAGCTTTGGAGACACTCTTGCTGTGACAGACTGCTTTTCAAGAAGAAGACAGAGCAGAGGAGTGGACACTTCAAAAGAAGCAGAACCCTAACACAAAACTTCAAAGACTCAGACCCTAAATCGCATTTGGTATGTGGAAATAGACTATAAGAAGGGGAGTTTGTGGCCCCAAAAATTGTCATCTGTCAAGCAGCCAGACAGCTGTGTGAGGAGAGAAATTTCTGCAAGACTTATGCCTGTGACCAGGACTGGGGCTAAGGCCTGCTAGTGTTCCTGCTGAGTGAGGGAACATCACTCAGGGAATCCAATACCACCTGCCTAGGAGCCTGGAGCAACAGTGCCTGCTTGCTGTAAAGGCCAATGTGCCCTGTGAGGAAGAGGAGAGTGTTGGAGGGAGTGAGGTCCAGACCTGAGTCTTCTCGAGTAGATTCCATGTGTGGTGTGTGTTAGACCTGGCCCTTTTTGCAGGTTTATCCCCAAACTTTTTGCCTTTTGTGTCCTATTTTTCTGACTGTTTTTGTTGGCTATAGGATTTTGAGCACTTTACCACTGCCGATCAGTGCTAAAGTGAATATGCTCTCTGTGTAAACTATGATTATGATTGGTTATCCATGATTGGCATATTTGATTTACTGGTAAGTCCCTAGTAGAGTGCACTGAGTGTGACAGGGCCTGTAAATCAAATGCAATTAGTGGGCCTGCAGCTCTGGTTGTACCACCCACATGAGTAGCTCTGTAAATATGTCTCAGACCTACCACTGTAGTGTCTGCGCGTTCAGTTTTAAACTGCAATGTTGACGTGGCAAGGGCACTCACTTGCCAGGCCCAAACCTTCATTTTTAGGTCAAGCCTGAGCCAGCGCGCAAGCGCTGCTCTGGCGATCTGTTGTAGGTAGAGTACGCAGAAGCCCCACCCATATTTTGTCCTTCGTAAATGCTGGCGTTTGATTCCTTAATAGGCTTGTTAGTCCCTCCTTAGTACGGCCATGTCGTCATTTGTATCCTCCCATGGCAACTGGTCCCTTTACTTGGTTGTTACACTGTACATGTACTTTTTGTTTATTGAGCCGGGACAATGGGGGCCGCCTGTCTGCAATGCCATATTGCATTGCAAATATTTTTTCTCCTGGAGGACTCTCCTCGCAGGGATGAGGCTAGGCGGGGGACGGGTAATTGCTGTAATCTGTTTAGACAGATCGCCCGAGTCTCCAGCAAGGAATAGAGGTCGGAGTTTACCGCGAGCTCAAAGTTTCGATTCCTCCTCAGACCGTGTTCAGGGAGAGGCCGTCTCCTCGGATACACTCAGCCCCCGCTGATGCCCAGCTCTGTCACTTAACACATACACAGGCTGTCACTGGCTTGACTCGAGCACAGCAGGCCAGTCCGGCAGTCCGAACTACAACCGCAGTGGCACAGTGTGCTCCTGGGCAAATCTCCACGGTCAGCGAAAACCGCAAGTATGTGATCAGCAAATACTCTATTGTAGGGCGACCGTAGGCGGGGGGGGGTGTCGCCAGGTTATGTCTCCATTCTGAACGCTTGCTGCTGATGTCATCTGTAGACTGTACTCTGCTGATCACAAATCCAGAGCCCTCACGTCTCAGCCATTTAACCTTTGGGGTCATTAATTTCCCCACCTCTAATTAGGGTAATAATGATATCTTTTATTCACAGCGCTAAGACACTGCAGAAGCGCTGTGCACTAAAGTGTGTTATTGGGTCATATTTCGTGGGGTGCGCTCGGCTCCATATGGTCCCAAGGGGGCAAGAGTTGAACGTGTCAATCTTTATATGTACAGGGCACCTCTGTGTGTGTGAGACATGTCCATGAATCGCATTGGCAGGCTTCGAGGCACACAGCTCAGTGTGTTTGTGCATTGCTCCGCTCTGGGGTTCAGTCTCTTTTCATCGACTCCCACTGTTCATATGACTGAACCAAGGCACGGTTACTCACCCAGGCTCACCCGAGCAGGCCCAGGACCCCCACTTCACCCCCCTTCCCCCCGCTGTGGTGCTGCAGCACCCCCATAATAACCGTGCTAGAGTTCAGGGGATGGATGAGCAATAAACATGCCTTTTAACTTTTGTTTTTTAGGTCTCGCTAGGCTTTTGCTTTCATCTTGGTAAGCATCGCCCCACTCCAATGAAAGGCGCGGCTCGCCAAACTATTTTTATAATATTTTATGCTTTTAATAAGCAGCGCAGCACAGGCAGCATGCTGCGCTGCTTACTAAATGTATAAAATATTGAAAAGATTAAGTGTAACGATCTGTGCCTTTCTTTTACTCAGCGCCGCTCAACAAACTGTTGGGCATTCTGCAAGCCCCGCCTCGCCCAACTCCAATGAAAGGAGCGGCTCGCCAAACTCTGTTTTTCAATATTTTATTCTTTTAATAAGCAGTGCGGCACAGGCGACATGCTGCGCTGCTTACTAAAAGTATAAACAAGCATTGAAAATGCAATAGGTCTTGCATTTGTTGGAGTTGGAGCGATCGGCATTATAAATGGCAATGTTTTTTACC